>OMKR01024868.1:12494-34830 GCA_900302355.1 Cyttopsis rosea | reverse complement strand
CCGTGGTGATTGACACCAATTTGCACAGAGGGAGCTGGGTCTTCTCGATGAAGTTTTTGAAAGACTGAAAAATGTCCTCTCCCCGCGTGTGTTCTTTCATGGGCAGTATTGTTAACATCTCCTCTTTTGCAGTCATATCTGTAAACACCATCCGAATAAAGATGCACAACTGAGCTGTATCACTTACCTCTGTAGACTCGTCCAATTGCAGTGAGAAATAATCGCAGTCCGCGATGTCCTTCTGAAGCTGCTGTGTCAAATCCTCGGCCATGACTTCACAGCGCTGTGTAACTGTACTTCTTGATAGCTGGAGAGCTTTGATTGAAGATAGTATTTCCGGTTTGTTTGTAAAGTCCCGAAACAACGAATCAGCTGCTTCAACGAATGCTTTTATCATCTCTCCATCTTGGAAGGACTTCTTGTGCTTAATGATGGCGTGACTCACCCTGAACGATGCTTCGGTGGCTGCCTTCGCATTTGAAGTCACCTTTGTGAAAAATGCCTGCTGATTGGATAACTGTGATTTCAGTTCCTTCACCTTTCTCTTCCTCAGCTCGCTTTTTTGAGGGAAGTCAGCATCGTACGTTGTGAACTGTCCGAAAGTGCCGCTCCACATTTCCCTTCTTCAAAATAGCGATCATAGCTTTGCAGATCAGACAAATGCACTTTGAATATGACATCGTGAAAAAAAAGTCCTCCTCCCATTCTGGATGGAAGTTGTAAGTTTTTGGTTTCTTACTTGGTCCAGCTTCCCCACTCATTTTAGTCGAATTGTATAAATTGGCAGGCTAACTAGCTAATCAGCTCGCCAGTGATTTGTAGGTGGCGGGGTTGACCGCGCATGCGTGGTGAACCGCGTGTTAGAAAAGATGAGATCTTAGACTGGCTTACCTGTACGTCAATCAAGTGGCAAACGCCACAGTGAGGATTGTAAAAAAATGTTTTCTTTTTCTTTCAATGCCATGCGGTCTACCCACACTACCTTTGCGATCGACGTATTGGGCACCCCTGGCCTATAACATAAGGCTGTTATATTTATTGATGATTTTTCTTGTTTTTTTCAAGCTATTCATGTTTTTTTACACACTTAGGCTGTTTCCAGGTAAAATAAAATGGAACTGCTGTTGTTGTCAGATGTGTGGCAGAACCGCAGCGAGTCCAAGAACTACAGCCAGAGGCACGAGGCCGAACTGATCAAAGAGGAGAAGAGGAAACAGATCGAGGCGGAAATCCGTGTGCAGGTGACGCTGCTCACAGAGTAATGCCATCATTTAGAAATACAGTGCCAGCGCTGTTTTTTCAAGCCTCAAATGCGTCACCTGATCTTTCTAGCGTGAGAAAATATCGCTGCATTGTCTATTTTTTGGCTTTGTGAGGTAGGATTGTAAGCCGCAGTACAAAGGTAGATAATATGATTTAAGTCATTTCACACAATTGTTTGAGCCTGCTCACTCCACCCACTGCACAATTTTGAAAAATACCAAGAAGTGGGCGAGGAGTGGGCGTGTCTCGATACAGAAAATGGGTGTGGTTTCACAGTACCGTTGCAGGGTGGTTAACTTGCGAATTGGACCCTACTTCTTGTTTCTCTTTACATTTAAAAAACAAATTGTGATGTAGAGAGCCACTAAAAATGCTAATCTATGTCAGCATCTTCCTGACATGCTTTATGCCTATTTCAACCAGTAGAGGACGCTGAGCCACACTTACTATCTGGAGTGGCAATTTCATCACATTTGTAAAGAAACTAAGAAGAAGAAATTAATATTATGACTAGGACTCAGTTGTATCATTTGATGACAGTCATATATTTCAGTTTACATTTCAAAAAACATGTTCTAGTGCGCAGTACCTCTATAACAATGTAACATGATTTTCGTCGCTTATCTTAGGTGGATGAACTGATGAGACAGGAATTGGCCAACTTGAAGCCAGCTGTGAATAAAGACAAAAGTGGCAAGCCCAAAGCAAATCCCAAGGTATAAATGTGAGAGAAAAAATATACATGCAAACATACAAACCATTTTTTAAATAATGTACTACATAAAATGTATTTATTTTTCCAGAAAAAGAAAGACAAAGACTTGACAGCAGACAGGTGAGATTTAACCCATGTGCCACCTGTGCATTGCAGCTCAACAAATCCACACACACACACACACACTTTTTTTCAGCCATCTACATTTTAGTTCTGCATGAAGTGTCTCGGGGAATCTGTGGATTAGATAAAATGAATTGCTGGAGAGCCTGATCACATGTACTCTCCATCCATCAGGAGTCTGGAGTCTCTGTGTCGAGAGCTGGTGGAACGAGGCTTGTTGATCCAGGCGGACGATGTTAAACTGCAGGATTACTTGGGTAAGACCCAGATCTAGTTTAGTCTGGTGTGCATTATTTTTCTCTCCCTTTATATTGTCTTTATTTTTTTGTTAATAACAATCAAATATTAAAAAAAAAACTTATAATAATTGTATTTATATAGAAATCCAGGTCCAAAACCAGGCCACAAAGTGCTTTTCAAACAGAATATAAGAAAAAAAAGAGAAAACACAGATCAAATACACAACAAATACAAATACAATAAAAGTTAGTAGATACTGTAACATGGAATATAAAACTAGACGTAATAGATACAATTATGTAAAAGCAAGTCTAAAATAGTGTGTTTGTAGAGAAGAAAACAGTAAACCAGCTCGTCTAATCTCCTCTGCCAGGTCATTCCAGGGCCTTGGCGCCCTGATAAGGAAATAGATGTTAACTCCTCTTCTGTGGGTTTGAACAACAAATACATTGTTGTTGTTGTCTCCTCCCGCTCCTAGGTGACTACAGCTACCTCGGGACCACACTGAGGCAGACGGACATCGAGCCCATGCCGTCGCTGTTTGATGTGCGGCAGGTCGTCGCTCTCTACGCCATCTTACCTTTAGGTACACGGGTCGTTTAGTTCGAAAATTGTAATATCGATAATTTGTTTAGAAGTTATGCAACCATTTTCACAAATTAATTTATATATTTAGTTTCTATATTAGACTAAATTTGTTCCATGAAATATTTTTGTAATGTACGTCAGATGGTATGCTGAAAAGTTGGTGGCAATTCTGATTATGAATTAACTGGTTTGGTCCTTTAAGGTAAAATTGATTTGAGCTGATTTGATCGGTTTCATACATGAATCCACTTCACACAGAGATGTTTGCTGTTTGCAGGGTCTCCAGTGGTGCATGAGAAGGCTCCCCTGGTGAGGGCCCTGCTGCTGGCAGGGCCGGCGGGCGTCGGCAAGAAGACGCTGGTCCACGCCATCTGTCAGGAGACGGGAGCCACGCTGTTCGACCTCTCTCCACTGAGCACAGCGGGGAAGTACCCCGGGAGGAGCGGCCTCGCCATGATGCTTCACATCGTCTTTAAGGTACGGCACCAGAATCTGAGCGCAAAGACACAAAAACACAAAGAGCAGCAATATTCATGCATTTATCTGCCAGTCAATAGATCTTTTAGTTGTTCTTTGGTCAAACTTGAAAGTGAAAAAAATGTACCAGCATTTTAATAGATGGAAATCGATTAAACTCAAATTGTTAACCTTAAACATATTATTATTTAAACAGTTATATTATTATTTTATATTTTTTATATTAGATTAATGTTTTTTATTTGATCAAATTATCAATGGTGTTGGTCCCAATACAACATAAATTCAAGAAAATTATAAAAATGTACTGAATATTATAAAATAATTATTATAAAAGAAAATTACATGTAAAATGTAAATGTACAAATTACAAAAAATAGAAAAAATACATATATAATTATTAAATAATAAATAAATATTAAATGACATATAGATTTTTAAAAACATATACAGTAGACATATTCATGGATACATACATAAATGTACACATACATTTACACATATACTTAGAAGTATGAATATATATTGATAATATACATGGCCAAGTTCATGCTACCAGAAAGATGAGGTCAGTGTGTAAGCAGACAAATCATCTCCACAGGTCGCCAGATTTATGCAGCCTTCAGTCATATGGATCGGAGATGCAGAGAAAATGTTCTACAAGAAGGTTCCCAAGGAGGAAAAGGAGGTAGGGACTGTGGGGAACCGTAACCGCGCTCGATACATTTCAGAGTACCACCCTCGCTGAGATCGCACTCTTCATCTGTTCTCAGTTGGATCCGAGGCGCTTGAAGAAATATTTACCCAAGGTCCTCGAGTCCATCAAGGAGTGTGACCGCATCCTTGTAGTGGGAACGACAGACGATCCGCTCCGAGCGGAAGTCAGCGCACTGTGCAAGACATACAACAAGATCATCCTCATTCCCCGACCGGACTACGCCTCCAGATACGGTGAGAGTAGACGAATGTATTGTGGATGGAGGCTGTACTTCTGTCCTGACCTCTGACCCTGGGTGTGTCTCCAGTCATGTGGAAGCAGCTGATCAGGAAGCACGGAGGTGAGATGAATGCCCTGGACCTCAGCTCCCTGACCAAGATCTCAGACGGCTACACGCAGGGTCACATGGTGCGAGTGGTCCGCAGCGTCCTGACGGAGCGCCGCGTCCTCCAGCAGGACACCCGACCCCTGACCGCCGCCGAGTTTGTTCCCGTGCTCGCCAAGATCGACCCCGTGTTCCAGGACGAGGAAGAGGCCCTTAAAGTACAGTGGAAATATTTTCAAACAATAATCAAACTAATTCTATATTTGCTTTTACTATTTTTTAACTATTGAACAATTCACTATTGAATAATGAATATATTAAAATTTTTCAGTATAATTCAAATTTTCCATTTTATTTTGAGATGAGATATATTTTGTCAGTTCTGGAGTCATGAGTCATTTAATATTGTTTTTAATGATTTTTTGGTTACCAGAACTGGTATGCCACGACTCCCTTGGGAAAGAAGCGCGCCAAGGCTGCGACAGGAAAGGATGAAGATCAGGCCCCTGCAAAAGGCAAGGGCTCCAAAAAGAAAGGAAAAAAATAATAATGTCATTTGTTTTACTACAGTTGACAAACTTGAACATTCAGTTCAGCTTTTTGTTGAAGTGGACTTTGCTTTTGTGAATGCCTTTTAATTTGTATTGTGCAAAAATAAAATAAAATCTGCCATGTCACTGCTGTTTAAATCAAATAATTAAGTAGATGAATGATAGCATCCACTTAGGTTTGCTGGGGTTTCACAGTCAGAGTGGCTCACTCCGGAGATGTCGTGGTGGCGAGTATGCTGACGAAAGCATTCCAGCCTTGTAATTAAAGCTGTATTACTGAAGATCCAGTGCCGCTGCTTTTACTCTCCATTGGGAGGGACGATAAAATAGCTCGCTAATCCCTGTTTTGTGACCTTCTCGTTAAAAAGGTTTCGCAGCCACGACTGCATCCTTTGCATAATTCTTTCCCTGATAGCAGAACATCAAGAGCAATGTTTTTAATCACTTAACACATCTGGCTCATTATTCTCCACCAAAGCAGCAACGTGGTTTCACAGCACGATTTGAGTGTTAAAAACAGAACTAAGTTCCCAAGTTCAGACCGTGGTCAGGTGTGGTCGGGAGGACCACAGGAAACGTGAGACACCGGGAGAGTGCGTCCGAACCTGGAGCCCGAGGCTTTGGTGGAGTGTTCAGCTGTTTTGTCGAGTTCTAAATTCACTCAACACATCTTGTCGTTGCCACAGTTCCCTTTTTGCGCCGTTCTATTTTCGGCTGCCTCACGTCAATAATAGGAACACTTCACACATGTGAGGTCCTATACCTTTTTGAGCTGGATCTCACGTTGAGCCATTGATGGTGTTGACTATCTCAGTCAATCTAGAATCAGGAAAGCCACGATCCTATTCCGATTCATGTATTTGATTAACCAACAAATCGGTATAACCAATAATTATAATAATATAATATGATCGTAATGAGCAAACAGGTCGGAATTTCTTTCTCTTCACACTCCAACTCAGTTCTGTAAAAGTTTGTGTGGTCGTTTAAGTCTTCCATCCTACTCATTCAGACCCGCCCCATTGATTTAACCAAGAGATGCAGACAGGAATCAATGTAGGGAAATTATTCTTGACCTTTTAGAGAAATTCTCAGTTGTCGAACAGAGACGTGAAAAAAAACGAGAGTGCTTCTGCTACTGTACGTCACTGTTCCAGCCCCGGTGATGTTGAGGTTTTGTTTTTGTTTTTTTTTCTAGCGAGAGTGAGATGGCACAGAGATTACCCCTTCGATAGGGTTTCACTGGACTTAGGGGGGCTCACAACCACATGGGCTTGTCCATCAAACACATATGAAAACAATGCTAGGGAGGGTGCTGCTCGCGACCAGGGAACCCTGCAAAAATGGAAAATTTTTCCTGTGTTGTCCGAAGGTCGACAGAACAAAAAGTTCTGGTTGACTGAACAAATAATATTCACAGTGTGTGTAATTAATGGTTTTGAGCCTGAATAAAGTGACAGACTTTTCTCAACCTGTGCTACTGAGACAAAAGCCTCCCAAATTGCCACCGATGGGCCTCAAATTAGACATATATCTGTTTGTGTCTTATAGCAAACTACGGTACTTTGTTTATGTGTTTTCGTGTGTGGGCTCTGAAGTGATTGCCCAGCGAAATGGAAGCTTCAAATCACTTGATCTCCGGTGACCTTTCAACTGTCGCAGTGGTGGAAACTCCCTAAGGAGTCTCTATGGAGTTCCATCCTTCTAACTTAAATCTTGAGTTTAGCAGCACGACGAGGCCACATCAACCTATTAATATCCGATAAAATAATTGACTTCACACTAATAAGCCCTTCCCCTGGCTCAATCATAAAAATGGGAAAAACCATCGAAGCTTAAGTGTTGTATACAGTTTGACCGTTGGTGAGAGGCGTATTGACACTAAACAGGAATCGCCTCTCTCAAGTAAAGCCAAGGCTATCTTGGATCCCATAATGACAGAAGGCTATTTTGGAGGCTCGTCTTTGAGGACAGATATGTCAGCTGTTCGGCACTAGGCTTCACCAATGCAAAGGAAAAAAAAAGAAAGAGAAAGCGTTCCGGGCTGTCTGCTTTAGGGACTGGGACGCAGCCCCAGCTAACCTGGACATGCTTTTCTAGACAAAAGTTTTGTTTGTGATCTGGAAGAATTGGTGAGATACGAGAAAACGTTTTTGCAATGGTGTCGTAGTACGTGGCGGATGTTTTGTCGAATGCAGCGCAAGGGCATGCGAGGAGACGTTCTTCTCCATAAGAACATCTGCTCAAGTTCAAGGTGGGTTCCTCACAGCAGCCTGTGCTTTGGTGTAATGGCACTTATTTTATCATTGTTTGGCATTATGACTTATATGCTTAAAACACTAATATAACTAAAATAGAGAGGAGTGTAGCATTTATAGAGCAGTCTTTAAATCAAGGTGTGTATATTACAGTATAAATATCAATACATCAAGTTAATATCATCTTCATATGGTTGTTTATACGTCTTTTTTTGTGTTGTTTACATTTAATAACATTTGAATAACATTTTCATAAATTGCCAAACTGGATTTTATTATACAACCTTTTTGAAAATATACATGGTAATTGTTTGTGATTGCGATTTTGCTGGGTGACACCTGACGCGTGATAAAAATGCCACATGATTTGATGATGTAACCCCCCCCACACACACACACACACTCCTCCATTAAATGTTTTGAAAGGTCAAGCCCCCGGAACCAGTGGGTGGGTGGAGGTCATATCTGTTTCACTTACAATTAATGTGGCATCAATTAGTTCAGTGAGTGATGGGTATTATTTGGAGATACCCCTTCCTTTGAGTTACGGAGAGGAACGCACACGACAGAGCTGGGATTAGCCATGTGGCTGCATTGTGACTGGCCTGCCATTTTTGGATCTATCACTGAGGGATCGTGTCTAAAGGTTTACATACCGGTACTGTACAAGATACGACTCATCCCTCCGTCAAAAACGAATAATAAAGAATAAAAGTTCATTGATTTATTACATAAGGTGAGCCAGTAATTTTGATTTTCGTTTCGTTTTTCATTTCAAGGACCCTCAAATTGTTTTGCATTAGGCCACCGACCTCATTTGATAAGATTTTTTATTCTGGGATCCTCATCTCAGAAGATTTTTATTGTTAGATATGATTTAGTCCAAACCTCCATACCTGTCTAGACTATACAGTATGGGTGATAACAGTACATTCTCCCATGGTCTCAAAGTCTTTTAAATATAATAATGGTTTAATTATTATTATTTAATAAAATAAAAAAGTTTTAATTATTCATCATTTTGCTGGCGAACCTCATGAAGGACCCCTGGGGGTCCCCCGGACCCCACGTTGAGTTAGGCAATCTATGAATCGCTACCGCAAAATTCTGTAATATAATTTTTTCCAGGTGGGAATGTGATTATTACTTACTAGTGGAAGACTACCTTGTATATTTATATCCAATATTCAATTTGTATTTCAGGGGTCATCTTACAAATTAAGGTGGCACAAAAGAGATTTTTCAGTTCCTTGGAGAAGAGAAACACTCCGACATGGGAGACGCTAAAGCAGGAGGGATAGTAGCTGCTGCAAGTAAGTACCGCCCTCTCAGACCAACTTGTATGGCCGTTTTATTGCAGTGAGGTAAACGATTAGAATTAGACTGCATCTGTATGAGTGTTTATCTAATTTTTGCATTCAGAGAACCGCCTGCAGGTGGTGAAGGGCTTGGAGGATGTGGAAGTGTGCGAGTGTGAGAGCTGCTCTTTTGAGGTGACCCTCAACTTGGCCTACATCGAGGGCGTGTGGTCCAGGAATGGGGTTCAGCTCAAGTCCAAGCCCCACTGCCGCCTCAGCACCCATGGAAAGAGGCACACGCTCACCCTGACCAGGGTGGCGTTGGGAGACGCCGGCCTCTTCTCCTTTCAGGCCAACGCCATCGAGACCACAGCCAGACTCATGGTAACAGGTATGATACAGTAAGATTTACTTGATCAGGTGAGAGAAAGACTGAGACTTGAGGGAATATAAAAAATTTTTACCTCAGGAATCCGCGTGATAGTATCTATGAAGTATCTAGTATATTATAATACTTATTAATTAATTATAATAATAATTATTAATAATAACTTTATTTACAGATTCACAATTCACAACAAATTTGTTACTATGATTAAGGGCTATATAAATAAACTTGACCTCAACGTTCTTTACAAAAAATGGCTTAGATAGCCTGGCTTAAAATATGCAGATCAAATAAAGAGACAAGCTGAGCTCAAGGTCAGCAGTAACTTATAGTACTACGTGAGTTCGAAAATTCAAATAGAAAAGCATTTGTGAGGACATTGGACAACCCATCTCAATACTCAACAAGTTCAAAAATGCTGCCAGAGATTCCAGATATAAATTGGTACCAAGCCGAGAATGTAACGCGAGTCCAAGTGAGAAACTGACAGAAACTCAAGCCATCCCATTCATTGGTTTCCGCTGGTCCGTCCGCTTATAAACCCTGAACAACCGCTTGATTTTGGTTCCTATGCAACCTTTGTTCCAAAAATGGAAGAAAACCTCATGGTGGGAGAAGGATGGAGGACGATTTGGGAGGCAGTTGGGATCCCTGGTGAGGTTTATTACATGATGCACTGAAGTAAAAATGTGAAAGTCTAAGTTGGATCTCTGTTAAAGTTCAGTTCTCATGACTATCCCTATACTTATATATAGTTTGATTAATTGATTCCATGTACAGTGTGACGTCATGTAGCACAAATCACACGGTCAGAAGTTAATCTGATTAAAAAAACAACGTATATATTTTCGACTACTGTATGTGTACACACTCACATGCGTCCACAAAGACAGAGACGGAAGGTTGCAGTGTTTTGTTATTGTATTTTTTTTTATCATGAGTTGAAGAGAGCAAGAGAAAATGTTAAGATCTTAGGGATACATACAGAAGGGAGGGAGAGCAAGAGAAAGAGAGAGGAGCAGGAGTGGTGCAGGGGCAGCGGATGCAACTTGATTTGTGGGGTAATGTTGCATATATTAATATATTAAATGTTATCATAATAATTTTTATAATTTATTTCATATAATTTTATAATTTTTATATATAATATAAAAATAAACGTGTCACTTAAAAATAAATATATTTGCAAACAACCTGTAAATAAATGAATGCAGCTATGTGCACATTAATCTGTTGCTATGGGAACTACTTTGACAAAATTTAATTATTCTTATTCACAGCCCTAATCCTAACCCTCAAAAAAGAGTGTAATATTTAGTAGTGTAATAAGTGAGATAATGTGCTGCCAGCTGGTCATTATTGCAATGTACTGTATGTTTCTAAAACAGCAAACATTCTTCTAAAGTAGCCTGTGTCATGTAATTAAGGCAGCACTACGCAGTTAAGACACCTTTGTTAAGAAAAATAAAGTTTCGTTAAAATAAATTATCTATTGGAGAACAAAGCAACATTTCATTCCTAAGAAACTTCATGAGGGAAATATCGTCATATTAATATTATATATTGGCCTGCTGAAGGTCTTAGAACCAAAGTGTTTCTCTATTCTCTAAACGGTGTGTGTGTGTGTGTGTGTATATGTGTGTGTGTGTGTGTGTGTGTGTGTGTGTGTGTGTGTAGGGGGCGGGGTTTCATTTTTAATTTGACCTATTTAGTTTATTCATTCACCTTTTGTCTCTCTCTCAGCCAGAGATATCTACATAGTGAAGGAGCTGGAGGACGTGGACACGATGGAGCGCCAGGCAGTGACCTTTCAGTGCGAGGTCAACCAGGAGGACGTGGACGGACGCTGGTACAGGGACGAGAGCCGGATCCGTCCTGGAGACAACATCAAGATCAGACACCAGGGTGGGCGGCGCAAGCTCGGACACGAGTATTTGTGAAACTTAAAAAAAACTGTCTGCGGGTCGACTTCATACTAGAAATCCAAGAAGATCCTTGTACTTGCTTGTCTGAATTTCTGTGGAAAAAAGTAATTTATTAAGATTTATTTATTATTACCTTGCTATCTGACCTAAAGGACACTGTTATAACAGCAGCTCATAGAATCATCTAATCCACCCTATTTCTACCTAATATTTACCTTTGCCCTGCACTAAATATATTAGCTTACTGTATATTAAAGTTAGTAAGTTTCTTTCCTTAAAAGTCCTTAAAATGTGTCTTATAAAGCATAACATTTGAATGTGATACTTGCAGACACCCTGTCATTTTGTATTTCCTTTTACATCTTTGGGCATGAAGGATAAACGTCTCCTCTATAGCAGGTCTGTCGAAGTCCTGGTGATCATGGCCCTAAAAAATATGTTTGACTGTGATTTTCAGGTAAAGCTCACATCCTGTGCTTCAGGTCAGTCAGGCCAGAGCACGCCGGAGAGATCAAATTCACTGCAGAGCGCGTTTCATCCGACGCTACTCTGACAGTTAAAGGTGAGACACCATCAACCACAATCACTGGGAATTGTGCCACATATACAACATTACCCCACACACATAATGCGCCACAATTTAAGACATTTTAAAACAGCCTTATCTCTAACTTTATCGTAGATATTTAACGTATTGATTAACATGATGCCATTTTATCAATGCGATTATGCCTCTCTTTCCCTTCCTCAGAGCTGCCAGTCCAAATCATGCGTCCTCTGAGGGTCAAGATCGCCATGTATCACCACCGGGGCCTTTTGGAGTGCCAGGTGTCGAGGCCAACCGCTCAGGTCAAATGGTACAAGAACAGAAGGGAACTTGCGTCGGGTAAAAAGTATCAGCTGATCAGTCAGGACATCTACAGGCAGCTGACCATAGACGACATCTGCTCATCGGACGAGGACACCTACACATGCGACGCCGGAGATGACCAGACCTCTTGTCAGCTTCTGGTGGAGGGTGAGATGCTGTCCCTCATGTTAAAGTGGTAATCCGTGATCCGTCTTGGGTGGATTACACCTCAATTATATGAGAATCCGCAAACTTCCCTCTTTTTCCCTCGTCTTTGCTCTGAGACCATCAAATTACTTTCTCTAAGGTTAGCCTTCTGATCATTGATTTTTTTGTTTAGTAATTTGTATTCTGGCTCTGTGTGCAGAGCAGGCTATCCGGATAGTACGGGGGATGACCTCCATGGAAGTGACGGAGCCAGAGCCAGCCCTGTTCCAGGTGGAGACCAATCTGAAGTCCGTGAGGCCCCCAAGATGGACGCTGGGCAGGGAAGTGCTGGAGCCCAGCGCTGTGGTGAAGATCGACAGGGAAGGAACATGCCACAGTCTCTGCTTTGCCTCCACAGACAGCTCCATGTCCGGTCCTGTGCTCTTCGCCGCTGGCAAGAGCCACTCCACGGCTCAGCTCATCGTCAAAGGTGGTACTAGTGTGTGGCTTTCATTATTCAATGGGAATTACAGGTTTAGAGTTAGGGTTAGGGTTAGGGGGTTAGGGGGTTAGGGGGTTAGGGTTTACGTACTTATGTTTGATCCTGTCCCACTGTTGCATATTTTATGAGCTTGTGAGCAGGAATTTAACAACTGAAAGAAAGGTCTATAAAAAATGTCCACATTTGTGAGACAACCATATCAAAGTCTCTTTGGAAGTTCCCATCGTCATCCTGGATTTGATTGTGCAATTGTACTTTCTTTAAACCTTCCACCCATCTCCACCGCAACCCTCCCCTTTATTCTTTATTAGAGCTAAAGTAATTATCCCTTACACCTTTTCACTTAAAATACTCTCATCCTACACCATGTATCCATATATCAAATCTATAGAAAAAATAAAAATAAACTAATCCTAATATATATATATTTTTTAACTTAAATTGGATACAATTTTTACTTGTTCCCACCTGATTTCATATATCCTATAATTATCCTGTGCAGATGTACTTCATTTATAATCTAAAATGCAATAATACTTAAATAATACATACAATATCGAACATCACACACAATATCGAACTTCAACGTCGTAATAGTGCAATCATTAACACTGTTGCAATTAAATATTTTCTCTTGTCACCTGTATTAAACCCGTCCACTTCAGAGCGCCCACTTCAGGTGGTCCAACACCTGGATGACGTGGAGGCCAAGGAGAACAGCTCTGTGACCCTGAGCTGCGAGTTCGCCCCCTCCCCCAGGATGGTCCGCTGGTTCAAAGGGCGCACGGCTCTGAAGACTTCTAATAAGTACAGCATGAAGAGAGAGGGGAAGCGCGCGGAGCTGACCATCCATGGCCTGGTAGGGATGGATGGAGGGCAGTATCGCTGTATGGCCGGAGGGTCACAGAGCACAGCGCAGGTCAAGGTTGAAGGTGGGGTACAAAATCTGAGGAGAAATCTCTCAAAATCTCAAAATCTCTCCTCTTTGTCCATAAACAACGTCCTCTTCCTTGATTCCAGTGCGAAGGCTCAAGTTGATCAAACACCTGGAGCCGGTGGAAGTGGAGGAGGACGGAAACGCCATGTTTTCATGTGAGCTGAACTATGTGGTGGCCAACGTAGAGTGGCTCCTCAACAGCAACCGCCTCTACTCAAACACCACCAACAGGATCCAAAACATGGGCACCATGCACAGTCTCACCATCAGGAAACTCCGGCCACAAGAGAGCAGGATCACCTTCAAAGCCGGTCTCGTTTCTGAGGTGACATCACTAAAGGTGAAAGGTCAGTGATGTTAACAGGTCTTGGGAATATCCCAAAATAGAGTAGTGCAGTCATTAATTCAGACGCTGAGTCGAAGTTTCTACCAATAAAACCTCAACCATGTTCCTTTAATGTTTTGTCCACTGCTTGGTCATCTTCCTTGCCCATAGTATTACCACTAGAGACAAGACTACTAGCACTAGTGAAGTTAGAGTTCAACAAGAAGATAATTGATTAAAAACTTTGCCCCTAGAGCGCCCAGCTGTGTTTCTACGGTCTCTGGAGGACGCAGCCGGAGAAGAGGAAGGGACCGTCTGTCTGCAGTGTGAAGCCTCCAAGGAGACAGTGAGCACTATTTGGAAAAAAGACGGCATGGTGCTGACGCCCAGTAATCATCATGAGATGCTTCAATTTGGGAAGTCTATGGCCCTCATCCTCCATGATCTGAGAAAGGATGATGCTGGACATTACACCTGCGACCTGGGAACCAGTCAGACCAAAGCTAAAGTCATTGTGCACGGTGAGCATTGAGGCATATACTGTACCTTCACATACAGTCGAATTTTAGGCAATATTTCTAAAAACGGAGCTTTAATGAAAGTGATCTATGATTGAAAACTATCCATGGTTGGACTGAAACCTTTACTTACAAAAACATCAAAATATCTCTTCCTATAGGACTTTTAAGCATAGGTATGAGTAAACCTAAACATTGTACTATCTGTGATTCATAACAATGTTGGTTGATCTTCTTTAAATCTGCAGACTTGTATATTTCTATTGTCAAACGTATGAAGACATCATCTGTCCTGGAGGGTGAGAACTGTTGCTTTGAGTGTCTCCTCTCCCATGACATCATTGACGAGCCTACCTGGACTATCAATGGCCAGTTTGTGGTCAGCAACAGCCGTATTCAAGTCGTCAATAATGGCCGCAGGTACAAGCTCTCCATCAAAGATGCAGTTCTGTCTGACGCTGGAGATGTGATCTTCACAGTTAAAGACCTGAGCTGTAGGACGATGCTTTTTGTCAGAGGTGAATAACTCTCTCCCTCCTACAAAATAGGAACTTGCCGATTTATGTGATGTACATTCTTTTTCTTACATAACATAAGTTTTTAATACATGAGTGAATTAATGTTTTTTTTTTTATTGAAAACACATGTAATTATCGAGTAACAAACCTCTCTCTCTTCTCTTTGCAGAGAAGCCAGTGCATGTCTTCAGGGACATGCTGAATGTCAAAGCAGTGCCAGGCGAGGATGCAGAGCTGAGCTGTGAAATCACAAAGCCAGAAGCCAGTATTCGTTGGATGAAAAACGGCCATTTGATCCGGCGGAGTCCCAAGTATGAGATCAGTGTTGACAAGAACCTGGTGCGTTTGGTCATTCTGAACACAACCATCCGCGACTCTGGAGAGTACTGCTGCGAGGCCGACGGCGTCGCTACCCGAGCCAAGCTGGAGATCAGAGGTAGGAGCCCTGACAAAGCGTGTGCAGTAAGAAGAAAATCCAAAACAACTTCAGGAAAGTAATGGAGGCTATGAGACAGTATAGATTGTTTATCACAATGGTTTGATTGATTGTTGTTTCTTTTAATTGATTTTAGATATGTAAGAAACAATAGATCAGAGACAAGAAATTTAAAAAAAGAAACAAAGATGATAAAAGAAAGGAAGAAAACATTCAGCAAATCATAAAAAAATCACTGAAACACTTATTTTTTCCTACCAATTTTCTCTATATATTTAATTTAATTTAACTATTAATTTAAATTAAGAAAAACGGATTAATATGATTACATTGTTAGAGTTTCACATCTAAACTATTCCACAGATGCACCCCCCAGATTGTAATACATATACTCCTGAAGACTGGTGTGCATACATGTGTTTTTTGAAGTTGCATTTGACCCTTAATTCACATTCCTACAACTTAATTCAGGTTCCATACCTGCTTGCTTTTCTCCGTCCTAGAGCTCCAGCACACATTTGCGCGGGATCTTCGTGACACACGGGCCGAGGAAAAGGGCAAAGTGACACTGGAGTGCGAGACACGGCGGCCAGCAAAGAGGGTGACCTGGCTGAAGGGCATGGTGGAGCTGAGGGCCGGCAGGAAATATGCGATGAGGCAGAAGGGCGTGGTGCTGTCGCTGATCATCGCCAGTCTGGAGAAGTCCGACACGGATGTTTACACCTGTGACGTCGGCACCATGCAGAGCCGGGCTCAGCTGACTGTGCAAGGTGAGACCTAAGCGTAACATTCTAGTTATAAAGTCTAGTTAATGGCCTGATATAACGTGTGATTCATAACAATGTTGTTTAATTATTCATTTCAAATTAACGCTCTTAGAAGAAGACGCTTAATGTGGCTCGTAAAACCACTATCGCTTTTTAGTGTAGATTTAACACTACACCATCCACATAGAATATTCTAGTTTAAGTTGTGTTCAAAATATTTTTGTAAATATTGACATTATCTCGCAGTGGTGGAAAGCAACAAAGTACAAGTACTTTGTTAATGATGTAAAACACATTTTTCAAGTATCTTTACTTACCTATGCACATTTTTACAACTGTTTACAACCGTCAGAGATTACTATACAAGGAAATATCCTATTACCTTTTATCCTATACTGTATATCCTATATCCTTTTATCGCATATATATATCCTTTTAAATTACGATGACACCACCTATACTATTTATTTTGTAAATTGTAATCAGGATCTGCATGAGCAATCATCTGCAGAAAAAAGGTACAGTTAGCACTTAATGTGGTAATATAGACTGTTATAACAGGGCACTGGTTATGACAAGTACTTCTACTTTTAATACTTCAAGTATATTTTAGAGCAAGTACTTATATTTTTACTTAAGTAAAAGTGCCAATGAGGTACTTTCACTTTTCCTAGAATAATTGTGTCAGGTTATTTGTACTTTTACTTAAGTAAAAGGTCTGAGTACTTCTTCCACTGCTCTTACCCAGTAACATGCAATATCAATATCAAAGAACATGTAGTATCTTGAATGACCTTTGTAAATCTCAATTGATCAACCAGGCCAAAATGTATTGATTCTGGATGAACTGGAGGACGTTGAGTGTCTGGAGGGTGACACGGTCATGTTCAGATGCCGGATCTGTCCCAGCGACTACACTGCAGTCAAGTGGTATCTGGATGAGACGCTGTTGTACACCAATGAGCTGAATGAGATCCAGGTAGTCCCAGGGGGCTTCCACACCCTCATGTTCAGACAGCTGGCCCGCAAAGACACCGGGACTATCTCATTTGCGGCAGGGGACAAGAGATCCTATGCATCACTGCTTGTTAGAGGTAGGCCTTTGTGAGATTATTATTACACACTATTACATTGTTTAGCTGTTTGATTCCTTTTCATCAGATCTCAACCAAACATGTGACACTCCTATGCTCTGCCTTATCTCCTGTCAGAGAGGCGCCCAACCATTATTAAAGCACTGGAGGATTGTGAGGCCATCGAGGGAGGAGGCTTGATATTGTCCTGTGTGACCTCCAAGCCATGCCACATTCTGTGGTACAAAGATGGCTGCTTGATGTGGAACTCCTCCAAGTACTTTGCAAACCGTTTGGGCTGTGAGGCAAGACTGACGATCCGGGAAGTCGGCAACAGCGATGCTGGGGTGTACGTGTGCAGCGCTGGATCTGTCACCACCAGAGCTGTCGTAACTGTCAAAGGTTAGAGGATTGTGTCCATTTAATTCCATCCGGTTCCCAATGTTACAATGACTTTGCCACATCCTATAATGTACATGCCAGTACAATTAGCAGGCTGGTCTTGAGCATGCCATGCTTTGCTTCTGCTAATGACTACCTTCCTCATGCTTCTTCATGTCCCAGCCATCCCAGCTGAGTTCACTCAGCCTCTTCAGATGCTAGAGGCCAAGGAGGGGGAGACTGTGACCCTTACCTGTGAATACTCTCTGCCTGGTGTCCTGTACCACTGGAGGAGAGGTCTGGAAAGCCTCAGAGCTGGAGACAAGTATATAATGAAGCAGAGGAAGACAATCAACTCTTTGACCATCACAGCCGTAACACCCAAGGACTCAGGAGACTACACCTGCCATTGCCGACACCACCACACCACTGCAAGCCTCAAAGTTATCGGTAAATGGCTGTGTTTGTCGATCTAATACTGAATTTGTGGTTTTTAGTTTAGAATGATCGACCGAACAGTTCCTATCACTGTTGTTGATGTGTAACGATTACGGCTACTGGCAGGTTTGAACCCAAAAGCACGAGAATGAGACAGACCAAGTTCCAAGGAGATTTCAGTTTACTTAAGTCAACAGGCAAGGTCAAAACCGGGAGATCAGTCACACAGGCAAACAAATCTGACAAGGAGCAGGCAGGGAATTTAAGGTTCAGAAAGCAGGCGAGCAGGGTCAAAACAGGCAGGTCAGGAAAAATCAGGACAGGATCATGCTGGAACGCTCGGCGAAACACACAAGACGATCTGGCGGCGAACAAAGGGAAGGGGACTGGAATATAAGCTGAGGGACTCATGAGGGAATGAGCTGCAGGTGAGGAGATGGGAGGGGAAACTGGGTGAAGGGAATGAGGTGACGGCATGGCAAGGGGGAGTGACAGGATCTGAGATGACAGGAGAGTTGAAAATCCCAGATGCAATAAACTAATAGATAAGCGGGAATTTATGACAAATATATAGTGAACATTAAGTGCAGCTCAGATAAGATAAGACCCCTTGGCAACAGCAAAGAACTGTGCAAGTCAAGAAAGGGATAAGAAGATGAATTAAAGACAAAAATAACACATCTATCAACAGTTACCAGGTAAGTTACCACAAGTCAATAGCTAACTAGTAGTAGTGAGCCCAATGTGGGCAGATGGCAGTTGCACTAAAGTAAGTAAGTACAGGTAGTAGAACGCAGAAAATGTACGTTATTCAATTCCTGGGTTCAGTCCTGATAGGGTCCCAGACACTAAATTCAGGTCAGTTCGTGACAAAAACCTCACGTCTCCGACATCCTCTGTATGAGAAGGTTCATTACCCTCCTTACGTCCGTCCCGCTACACTTCCGCTAATACTCACATTAGCCTGTGGCACAACACAACACAACACCAGATGATCGCCTGTCTGTTACGCTACGAGTCGAAAAGTCTTCTGGCTCCCGCTAATACGAGACGTCTCTGTTTACCGCCGTGATGGATCGTTTCCCTGATCGGAGCCGAGCTGCTTTTCAAACGGTGTCACGGCGAGAAAAAAAGATGACAGATGGTCCCAGCTGTTGAAGATATCGACACTTTGACCAGACCCCCAAGACATTAATCACAGCGCGTCTAAATGCTGAAACCGGGACTGGGGTCGTATTCGTGATGCGGGGGGACGAACTAACAAACTGGTTAATGGAGCAGTCGGTTGATCAGCGATTATGGGAAGAATGGTGTGTAGCAAGGGCGACAAAACTGGTTAATAGAGCAACTGCATGATGGGCAATTATGGAAAGCATGGGTGTATAGCCAGGGCGACAAAACTGGTTAATGGAGCAGTTGGATGTAGAGCGATTATGTGAAGAATGGTGTATAGCCGGGGCGACAAAAATGGTTAATGGAGCAGTTGGATGTAGAGCGATTATGTGAAGAATGGTGTATAGCCGGGGCGACAAAAATGGTTAATGGAGCAGTTGGATGTAGAGCGATTATGTGAAGAATGGTGTATAGCCGGGGCGACAAAAATGGTTAATGGAGCAGTTGGATGTAGAGCGATTATGGAAAGCATGGGTGTATAGAAGGGTGGACAAAACTGGTCTTTAGCAGTTGGATGTACAGCGATTATGGCAAGAAGGATGTATAGCAAGAAGACAAACAAACAATAACAACAACTAGGGAGCCATTAATAGTCAAAGGACACACCATGGGACTGGCCGTCACAGGAGATTAGAGGTTCAGTAACTAAGACAAACCGGGTGTATGTTGATGCTGTAATGTGATACGAGGAGACGGCGGATTTCCAGGAGTCAGTGTCAGGTTTTCTCTCTCTCTCTCTCTCTCTCTCTCTCTCTCTCTCTCTCTCTCTCACACTGTGGTCATTTATTACACGATAATAGATGCTGAACTCTCTCAGCGAACGCAGCCAAAGAATTTAATTAGTTCCCAGAGAATAATCACCAACATGCTAAATAAATCAAATAAACAAATAAGATGGCAACTTGGATGTCACTTGGATTGCCGCATAGTCCTTTTTTGGGGGGGAATAGATATCCGTTACAGTGAGAGAAGCAGTTAAATGTATTAGGTGCTTTGTGTGAAATTTCCCTTTCAACGTGGCTCTAAGCCCTGTGTCATTAGAATCAGTTCTCATATCGCAGACGAAACCAGACCCAGACTAGCCATGCGAGACTCGCGAAGGATTCGTTCGTAGCAAACGAATCTTTTAAAATGACTTGGGCGTCTGGAGTCACTCCGGCAGCAGAGTGGGCGAGCGAGTTCATCTTTCACTCACAACTAAGAATAATCACTGAGAACTAAAGTCCAAGGCTAAAAAAAAGGGGAGCATTTGTCAATTCATGTTGGATTGAATGTGACTGATTTATACTTTCACATTCCACTAAAATAAATTATTTTGACAGTCAGTTATTTTTGTGATTCACACATGGCAGTCCTCTGCCAAAATAAGTTTTTGGAGAGAATTTGGCTAAAAGATCCACACTTTGCATTCTTCCGCCTAAATCAATCATTTTGACAGAATTAAATGGTTTTTTTGTGTTGCAATAATTATTTTCACAACTTAGAGCCGAAAAGACTCTTCTGACTCTCGTTCATCATCAAGTCCTCCCTCACGTTCCACAAACTGACTCAAACCAACAAAGAGTCGGAAAAAAGGACTCATCAAGAACAGAATCTGTGGCTGAAAGTAAATAATATGCATGGGACGAGGTGGAGTGGGGAGGACCCGGCCCAGGCTTTAAGACTGATCTGAAGAAACTACCGCTAATAACAGAGGAGAGCTTGAGTTTTAATTCATTCCCAAAACACCGTAGTCCAAACACCCCCAACACACACACAGCACCATCGCCATCAGGGAAGAAACTGGACCAACAAACCAAACTTTATTTATTTATTTTATTCATTAAATTCTTTTTAATTTATTTTATTCATTAAATTTTATTCATTTTTTTCTATGATGTTGTTGTATTATCCTATTTCTATCTATCTATCTATCTATCTATCTATCTATCTATCTATCTATCTATCTCTCTATCTATCTATCTATCTATCTATCTATCTATCTATCTATCTATCTATCTATCTAATAATGTGAAATTAAGGTTGTATTTTTAAATTATCGCCTGGTTTCCAGTTAGAATATCAGAGCGGGAATGGTTTTATTATTTTTAGTTTTGAAGATAGTTCCACTGTCAGAACATTTCACCGCACGGCACTTTCCACATTCATCGCTCCACTGCTTTCAAATGATCACAGACGAAAGACCAAAGAGAAGAAACAATAAAGTAAAAGCTGACGAATTCTACTTGAAAATCTTTCATTTACGTAACGTCGGGAAGTTCATTAATAAACCAAACTCCGTGTTTTAAATCGTTTATGCTGCTTTTGTCTGCAGATCCAGCGCTATGCAAAAAATATCAGAAAGCGGCAAATAGAGATGAGAGAGAGAGAGAGTGAGAGAGAGCGAGAGAGAGAGAGTCAGAGTGAGCAATGAGTGGAATGTTTGACGAGCTGTGGAGTCGTGTGTTTGCTGCTCAGTTTGGTGTTCTACACCAATTCACCTCCGCTCCGGGAACCGTGGTTGCCTACGTAACCTAGATGTTCCCTATCGCAGGGACTGCGGTCTATTACTTATGGGACCGTGTACCATCACGCAATAGTATGGTGATCTGCCCGACATATTTCCTCCACCGACAAGCCGCCGAAGAGGGCCCATGAGGAGAACACTTCCCTGGTGGAGTGTGTGCACAGGCCCTGAGGGGCCTCCAATGACAGGCTCCTGTAGGCCAGGTCTATGGCTTCCACTAGCCAATGAGCCAACCACTCCTCGGACAGGGGCCTATCCTTTGCTTGGACAACAATTGGTCCTTAGTGTAACACTGCAGAGCCTCAACCGGGCACAAAATGTTAAGCATCTCCTGCTCCTCCGAGCCGAAAGGCGGTGGAGAGAAGGCCGATAACTCAATGACCAGACTCCGAAACGGAGTGGTAATGACCTTCGGCGTGAAAGATGCATTAAGATGCATGACCACTCTAGCACCCCCACCCATGAACTGCATGCAGGATGGGTGGACCGACAGTGCCTGCAGCTCGCCTACTTGTTTTGCCAAGGCGAGCCCCAGCAACAAGGCCGTCTTCAAAGGAAAAAGTCTTGGTGTCAGCAGTGTGCCGGAGCTCGAACGGAGGGCCTGACGGAGCCTGCAAGACTACCAATAAGTCCCAAGTCATGATCAGGAACGCCCGGGCTGGGAGCAGGTGCCGTACGCAGCGGGTGGCTGCCTGGTGTGAAGCTGTAGTGGCTGCTTTCCCCTCTGCAAATAGTTCGCACCACTGGGCAAATATACGCCATCTCAGTGTATACTGGGAGTGCCTAGAGGGGGCCCTGAGCCTCTGTATAGTGGCAACCATCGCATCTGAGAGGCCCAAAGTAGGCTTGGGCGATCGTGCAAAGATTTCATCCAATCATGCCCCCAGTGATCGCCT
>OMKR01024868.1:1631-12460 GCA_900302355.1 Cyttopsis rosea | reverse complement strand
TGCATAGAACGTAACGTAATGCGGTGTAAGTCATTGTCACATTCCATTTCTGTGGTCATAGTTGATTCAGACAATACAATAGGCTACACTTCACAATGAGGGTTAGAAGACACATAAAGTCGCATATACTATAGCCGATGTGTCCCGATTTTTCGAAGTATAATAAACAAAAAAACATTAATTATTTATCCTGCACTTGTCCATTTGAACATTGTATTGCTATTTACAACAATTTTCTTTTGCCAGAGGCGAATGCTGGTAGTAAAAGGCAAATTAAGCTGTACTGACACTACCTGTGTCTTTCAGATCTAGCTTCACAAACCAGTCGTTTTGTTGAATCAACGTCGCCAATTGACGTGTGGTCAGCATCTGAAATTTTATCTTCATCAGATGCCTGTTGGTGAAAATTCCCATCCTTTGTTACGATTGTCTCTGTTTTAGAAACAATCCAGGCAGAGCGGGCAAAGGGGGGCGTAAAATGGTGGCCAACTGCAGCAGCTACGAGTTTGAGGAGGAGGAGGAGCAGAAGCTGCAGAAGAAGAGCCAGGAGCCAAACAGGAGCTCCGGCCAGGAAAATGAGGAGAAGGATGAGGAGGAGGAAGGTGACGAGGAGGAGGAGGAGTCTAACCTTATCGGTCACGTTTCAATAACAGTTACAAATGCAAATATAATGTACACCTAGGTTACAGCGCCCCTTGCACGGAGCTCCCCGCGACTGTGACTGTCTACCGGGGCAGCACGCGCAAGTCACAGGGTGAAACAAATCCCGTGGCGCAATGAAAGTGAGGCTGAGGTGGGATCCCGGTGCTGCGAGTGCCGGGCGGTCCACCGACCCGTCACGTCCGCGCTGTCGGGGGGGTGAAGGCTACGTGGAGCAGGAGGAGCAGAGCAGGGGGAGCGGAATGTCCCCGTTTCTGCTTTTTTTGTTTTGGAGTAAAATAAAATACCTGACTAAAATAAATAAATTAAAACGGCCGCAAATTACGCATAGAGACTAGGCATGGAGCCACGGGAGAGGTCCCGATCTAGACCCGATCTAAGGTCTGGAGCCTTCTCTCTCTCCTCTACTCTCCTCTCCCTCTTCCTCTCCTCTTCCTCTTCCTCTTCCTCTTCCTCTTCCTCTTCCTCTTCCTCTCCTCTTCCTCTTTCACTTTCAGCTATAGCGTCCATTTTCCGACTAAGTATTGATAACACGCTTAGTATTTTACAAATGAGAGATTTTTATTTGATGAACGTGGGCGCTGATACGTGAAAATAAACTAAATGGGTTTTATTTCTCTAGTAAGTGGGGGAGGGGGAATGAAAGAGGTGCCATAGTCTCCATATTACAAGTCAGTGTAGCATCAAAAGCTTCTCAAGCTGTTATTTTAAGATTAAAAAGTTATATAATTTTGCTTTAAATCTTTTAAATCTCAGCTTTAGTCTTCTTTATATCTGTTATATCTATAGTGATTTGATTTCACAGAAATATATCTTAATTTGAAGTTAATTTGAAAAAAATCTGAATATTGCTTGGAGACAAAAATTCTAAAAACGGTGTCTGAAGGCGTCAGTCGTCACCGCCAGTGAAATGCCACCGTGACGGAGTGCGCGGCATGAAACGGCAAACAAGGCTGTTTCACTTGGAACCTGAGCGACTTTGTCCCCGTTCTTCCAGAATGAAAAGAGAGAGAAGAAGAGGATCCTCGCTGACGGCTGCCTTCTCCACGCCACTGCTGTGTCGTGTCGGAACTGTCTTAAAAAACTGAATTGTTGTTCAATGTGTAACATTGTACAGCAGAGAGCCCAGAGCATTATGGGATGTTACGTCTCAAATACCTCCAACACATCAACCAGTGTAAAGCTTTACCTCTGCCTCTGACTCCACGGCCTCTGATTCTACTGTCCCTGATTGTACTGCCCCTGACTCTACTGCCTCTGATTCTACTGCCTTTGATTCTACTGCCCCTGATTCTACTGCTTCCATTTTGGACAGCTAAAGAATTACGATACTGAAGTTAGTTTCTCTAATTAGAATTTCCATACTCGCAAATGTTGAAATGAACTTTTCTTTATTTCTTTATTAAATCTCAACTCTCATTTTCTATCTGTGTGACCTATTATCAGATATCTGGAGGTTAGTCGCTAGGCCATTGTTCTGGTCTTCCCCCATTAGCATGGATTCTTCTCCCCCAATGCCGAGGCTTTTCTTTTCATGCACGGGATCGTCCGGGTGCTGACTGCGGTGAACCGGGATAATTATCCTCTGTTTGGAGTCACAAGTCCATGCAGCACTGTATAGATTTACAGAAACAAGACTCACAGGTATTTGGAGGGGGAGGCATTGTGAATTCAGCACATTGTCAGAGAAATCCCAGTCAAGGATAACATCCCCAAATTGTGAGATTAGGTGTAGCCAAAGGGCCCCGGGGTCATGAATGGAGGACCAGTTATAGACGGACAGTATATTTTCCTCCTCCAGGTTCATATCACCATGCTGGAGCGTAATTAGCGCCCCGTGGCTCTTGGAGGTGCTATATTAGGGTTATGGAGACGGGCTTGTATCTCCCTACATCTCCAGAAGTATAGTCATGGAAAAGCATATTTTCGGCCCCAGCACAGGGATGTCCAGGGGGGTCCTATTCACAACCTCATGTCGTGGGAATCCAGTCGCCACACCTACAGGAATGGCAACAAAGTTTAAATAAACATATACTCGAATGTGGCGTTATACAATAACATCTTCAAATAGTGAGATTAGGTGTAGCCAAAGGCCCCCAGGGCCATGAATGAAGGACCAGTTATGGACAGACGGTGTTTCCTCTAATGATATTTTCCTCCTCCAGGTTGAGCTCATCCTGCTGTAGAGTAATTAGCACCTCGTAGCTCTTGGAGATGCTATATTTGGGTTATGGAGACAGCGTTGTATTCTACCTGCATATTTAGAAGCACGGCATGAGTGCAAAGGCTGCCTTTTCAGCCTCTCTCTAGAAGTATAGTCGTGGAAAAGCATCTTTCCAGCCCCATTTTACAGCCCCAGCATACTGTCTTTCCCTGAAAACAACAGATTGTGAGTCGAACCACTGAGCCACCGGTCCAACTTCCATATAACAACTTTTTCCCCATTTTGTTTGACACAACTTGCAGTAACTACCTCCCAGAACTAGAACTTTCTTTCCAGTCGCAGTCCAGTCCATACCTCAGAAATAAGCGGCGGGCCAGACCTGCAAGGTTCCTACAGTAAATTAAGCACCCTCCAAGCTACACCAACACCCACCATTAGATCACTCCCCATGCCACCCCGAGGATGGAACTCTTAATTAGAAGCTCTTTGGACCAAGGTTTCTCTGACCACATGACCGCTTCGGCATCGTGGAGGCATATATAACATATAACGAACCTACTCTAATTATTGCCTTTGCGGTGAACTTGTGCTCGTGTGTCCGTCTTGTCTTTTGCTCTTTTGGGTGATTATCCCGTTAGTCAGCTGTACTTCCTCCCTGGACAATGGTCCTTTCAGCCCGGGCAGATGATGAGGGGCTAATATCAAAGGCAAATGAGACGGCTGCCAATTAGGGGAGGGCTTCCAGGTGCATTTCAATGCAAACTGCACCCCGTAGTGTCTCCATTCAAAGGACACATTACCGCCCATACACTTCAACTAAGAAGTTATTTTTAAAAAAAGACACTATTTCAATAGCCAGAAATAATGACTGAAGTCTTCAGGCTCCAATTTCTGAAGTTATGCCTCTCTGTCTCTAAATGTTTGAAGCTGGGACTTTAAATTCATGTGTAACCTTTAATTCACATAATTCATGTGTAACCTTTTTGTTTGGCGAAATTCTCAAAGAACACACAAAGAACGGAATAATCCTTCTGTTCAAACAGCTGAGAAACAATGAGCGGCCAAGGGAGTCGTGCGCAGCCCCCGAGGGAAACGATGGACTTTTATTCTGTCGTTCCAAACCGCTGTAGAAACAAAAGTGTAAAGGCCACAAGATAAATTCACTCTGCTCTGAGCAATGTCAAAATAATATCAATAAATAAGTGCTGCTGAATAAAAATACAGATAAGTAATAAGTACAACTAATAAAGGAGAAAAATAAATCAATAAGTACAACAATGTCGTCGGTAGGAAAACATGTTTTATTCTATCTATCGATGCAGCAGTCCCTGTTGAAGGACCACAGTGACATGCCGCATCCCACTCTTTCTATTTATGTCTTTTCTAGTTTCTAGTTCTAGGTTTCTTACTTAGGTTATTGTTCTTTGTTTATTTTATCTAATTTCAGGTTTATTTGTATTTTTATTTTTATTTTTTATTTGTTTAAATATCATGTATTGTATATTGCCACATTTATTTTTCTGGATAAGTGTTAGGTTTTTTATATTGTTTATTGTATATCTATTATATATTTTCTATATATTTTCTGTCTGTCAATGGAGAACTCTCTATATATATTTTTTTCTATCAATGGAGACCTCTCACTATCTATCGATCTATCTATGTATCTATCTATCCATCGATCTATAGAGAATTCTCTTTCTCTGTCTCTCTATCCATACATGGAGAACTCCCTCTCTCTGTCCAACTATCCATCTATCTATCTATCTATCTATCTATCTATCTATCTATCTATCTATCTATCTATCTATCTATCTATCTATCTATCTATCTATCTGCCCAAATCTGAATTTAATAACACCGGAAGATTCTGATTCAAA
Source organism: Cyttopsis rosea (assembly GCA_900302355.1). Classification (NCBI taxonomy): domain Eukaryota; kingdom Metazoa; phylum Chordata; class Actinopteri; order Zeiformes; family Parazenidae; genus Cyttopsis; species Cyttopsis rosea. Next base: position 7,756 of record OMKR01024868.1, on the reverse strand, counting down.
GGCACTTTAATGCACAAGCATGAAGATCAATGAAATGCATTATGAATATATACATGCAGTATAGATAGATGGATGGATAGATGGATGGATAGATGGATGGATAGATGGTAAAATCCACCATCTCTACCTCTACCCCTGAGTGCTCGGGCCACCGCTGAATAAAAAGATTAGAAGAAAATCGCTAATCACTGCGGAAGTCATTAGCATAATACCAATAACGGGGAACGAGGGGGAAAGGGAGGGGAAGAAAAGAGGGGAAGAATTTTGGGTATAATATCAGTTTAAAGCTGTGTATGGAAGTACGCAGCTGCCTGACAAACACTCCCATTCACTTCCAATGGTGGCGAGGAGTGAGAAGGAAGTGTCTGGAAATGCTGTTTTTCTTTTCTTTCTTTTCTTTCTCTCCATGTTTTGAGGCTCTTGATGCTAATATCATATCTCATCCCTCTCTCTCCCTCTCTCTCTCTCTCTCTCTCTCTCTCTCTTTTGATCGGCTTGTTTTTTTGATCGCAGCTGGTTGTGCCCTGCGTCAACACAACACAGCCTCAAGTGGCCACTCAGCGCTGGCTGGTCCGGGGGAGGGGGATTTGGGGAATTAGGGAAAAATGATTTTAAAACTCTTTTTTTAAACAAACTTAATAACATCGCACTCGTTTTGCTTTCAAATAGGCTGGTGCAAAAAAAAAATCTTAAATAAATAAATGGTTTTCTGCAATCCGTTTTTATACATCGTCGGTTTCAGCTCAATTACTTTATACTGATGTCGCACATTTCACACCAGTTCATGAGTATATGGGATATATTTGATAGTGAGTATATTTCAAATCAGTTTGTTTTATATGTGGGAGTGATATGTTAAAACATCACTGGAATATATGAATTTAATTTAATTTAACACATCTAATTAGTATTACATTAAATTACATTTACATTAAATTTAAATTGCATTGCATTACATTACATTACATAACATTACGTAACATGTACACTATATTCCATTTACATTCCATTGGCGTTACATTATGGAATATTGATTTGAAATGATTTTATAACTCGTATGATTGCCTATAATAACCTGCAATTGGAGTAACCTGCAATTTCTCTCTGGGGATGAATAAAGTATCTATCTATCTATCTATCTATCTATCTATCTATCTATCTATCTATCTATCTATCTATCTATCTATCTATATGTCTCGCTAGTTAGCTGCATTAAGTGATATTTCTGCTAAAGAAATTAATCAGAATACTCATGTAATGACATGTAATCTGCATTGCCAAACACTGATGATACAGTATATGTGCTTTTTAGACTCTTAACTCATTACATCAATCATCAAGTTTCATTCATTCGTCAATCGTCATTTCCTTGAATTTCGCTTAACGCAGTTTAAATTCACATAAAAAGTGGAAGAAAATGTTCCCTCAAGTCTAAAATGTTTTAGAGACGCTCGTGTTCTCATGGACTTTTCCGAGCAGATGGTTGAGAAGGGAAAAAAGAAAACAGAATAAAATCACAATACAAACATTGAAACATTTTGTGCCATTGGAGACAGATCGTCCCCATTTTTCATGGTGTCCAAACTCCTTTCTGTCTGAGGGGGATGTGTTGGATCCGTCTTACCGCTAATAAAGTTCCATTATTCTCTGCGAATCATTAATAACGCCTCTGTCAGTCGCTCTTTCTCCTGTGTGAAAATAGAAAATATCATTAATTACAGTTTGTGTCACTGGGCTGACAGCGCCGCCCATTGTTGTACTTCTGTTTCATTGTGTGGGCTCCCAGTGACCACCTATTCTCCACCTCCTTTCCACCTATTCTCCACTTCTTCTCCACCTCTTCTCCACTGTCTCAATGGGGATGTTCAGCGTGTGATGACAACAAAAGCCCCGGGAGATCCGTCCCACAATGCATCAGTCATCCAAGAGAACTATCAACGCAAAATGGTAGATTAATGGTACGAAAATCTCATAATCGGAATCTGTTCATTGGGCCAAATATAAAAAGTCCAAAAAAATCCAAAAATAGCCAAAAAAAAAAAAAAAATTTATAATAATAAATGCCAAATATACAAAGATGGCCAAAAATAAACAACCAAATTATCCAAATATATAAACATATACTGAATATACAAATTTTGAATTAATGCACTGGATAAATTATATTTACAGATCTAAATTACAAGGTATAAATTATGTGTAGATGTGTAGATCCAGTTGGTTTTAGTTTTTCCAGATAAATTCCGTGCCATCCTACCAAGGAAAGACATTTCAAGTCAAATTAAAGAAAGAAAGAAAGAACCTCAATTTATACCATTAAAGCTGAGCAGAGTGCTACATTCCTGCAGAAAGACATAGGGACCCTGTTGCACATGGAGTGGAATGCTCCCAAATGAAACAAAGGGGAAATTTAAATAAAGTTGAATTAAAGGACAACGTTAGAAAAATGTCCACACATATCAATTAGTTTATATTGTTGAAGTTTCACATTATCTAAATTAAAGTGTGACCTGCAATCTCACATAAACTTCTCTGAGCCAAGACCAGTTATATATTATATGCTTATATTATTACACCATTGCATTTAGTAGAAATACTACTTTTCAGACACTGGGACACTTAAGAGATTATTTTGTTATTTGTTATGGTCCCTCGATGGGACGCCATTGTTCAGTTTTATCGTGGTGAATATATCTTTTGGTGGCGTTTACTTGTTATTTAATTTTATTTATGGTTATTCCCATGTGGAAGAAGAGTTTTTGCAGAACAATCACAAATGATTCTGCTTCGTTAAATTAGCTTGTTGAACAAATGGGACTGGAAATTATTTGGATATTATTTGAATTTCTTGAGGGACATCTTTATGCTTTTTTCAAATAATTTGTTTTAATTGGATTGTTTCATTATAAAATTTATGGTATAGATATAGAATAAGTATAATATTGTAGTGTGGGGGAGGTGTGGTTTGAGCAGCCACCCCTGTCCTGGGTCTGGTTGATTGGACCTGGGAGCAGGGGTGGCTGCACGCCTGTTGTTCATCAGTGGAATTGATGAGCGCTGGTTAAAATCACCCGTCCCCACACACACAGGAGAGAGCCACGGGAGCAGAGACCCGTGTGAGCGGCAGGCGGCAGGCGGCAGGCGCAGTAAAAGCCTGACGAGCTCTCGTTGGTTCATTCATTCATTCATTTATATTGTATTCTTTGTTCATTATTATTAGTTGCCGAGCGGGCGGTTCTCTCCCCAACCTGCGTCTCCGTTTCTCCTTCCTCCCGAACCCAAGTAGCAAGCCTGCTACAAATATATTTTATAATATAGAGCCACCAATTCAGTAGGCATGAATTTTGATAAGTTGATTGATGAAGTATTAAAAAATGAATGAATAAATAATGATTAATAAAGTACTATCTTATCTAATCTTATTGTTTAATTTTGACTGTGTCTCCTTTGAGTTAAAATGAGTTAAAATTAAGATTTAATGAGATGAGATTTTCATCATTATAGAGAAACAGGCAAAGACTAAAAAGAAATCTAGAAGATGAACAAAAACAAAATGAAACAGACATTATAAAGCTGGTACAGCTATTAATCCAAACAAATCACTTAAGGATAAAGAAAAACAAAATCATTGTGAATGGGCTTTTTAACGCAAATCTTTTGTAGCTATAACAACCAAAACGACCAACCAGTTAGATTTTTAATTCTGGATTCAAGAGCTATCGAGATCCCACAAGATTCATTCATTCATAAAGCCACCACTGAAATATTCCATATGGCATAAGGGATTGTTTGACACAATAATTTGGATTTTGGGGATTTGTGTTAAAAGGTCCAGACCCCATGCAGAGATGTGATTAAAGCAGTGATTGGGAATAATGCATCATCTTGAAGGTTCAGGAACCGGAGAGAACCGACCAAGGGCGTCCGGAGACAAATGGCCGCCGTCCCTTCAAAACTTAGACTTTTTGTGCGTATCAATGCGAGCTGTGGTGGTGGCCCCCTCCAAGACAAATGGACATCCCATAATCCCTCCAACAGTGGAGAATGTGGTTTATAATAATACCTGAAATTCTTTCTATGGCTTTTGGGGGTTGTGTTTCAGGCTGGGTTTTCAGCACATAGTCTGTCCATTTTACAGCTACAAACTGCAAGTAGTTTCACCTTGTTTTTACTTTCCATTAATATAACAAAAGGTGTAGAATTAGGTTAACATATACATCTAATTCAGGATGACTAAATGCATAGTATTTTTTATTATTTAAAGTATTCCTAAATGGTTTCTAGCACATAGTCTGTCCATTTTACAGCTGCAAACTAGTTTAACCTTGTTTATAATTACCATTTAATCGCCTCATATAGCAAAGGGGTAAAACTAGATAAAAAATATGCATCTAATTAGAGGAGACTACATACATAGCAGTTAGTATTTAAAGTATTTCTAAAAGGTTTTCAGCACATAGTCTGTCCCTTTTGCAGCTGCAAACTGCAAGTAGTTTAACCTTGTTTTTACTTACCATTTAATCCCATAATATAACAAAGGAGTATAACTACGTAAAAATAAATGCATTTAATTAGACGTGACGAAAGGTATAGCAGTTCGTATTATTTAAAGTACTTGGTTTTAAGCACATAGTCATATACAATACTGTCTTTCCATTTTGCAATTGCTTAACCTTGTTTTTACTCACAATTGAATCCCATCCCACCAACAAAAAGGTCTAACTGGGTAAAAAAAACACATCTAATTAGACGTGACAAAATGCATAGCAGTTATTATTATTTAAAGTGAGAAATATGCGTTCCTAAAGACCCTAAATTTAGAGGACCACGCTATATATGTATGCAAACACTGTTTGTCTATTGGGTTTGCAGGATATAGCAGGAACTGCTGACACGGCGAGATCCTGCTATTATTACTGAATATCATTACATGAATAAAATATGTGGATGATTACACGCAAAAGTTTGTTTAACAATTTTCCAATTTGGGGTTTGTCTGGCGAAACGGGGGAGACTTAAGTAGAACGCCTCTGTCAATATCTGGAGGAGGTAATAGGCCTGTGACCTGTGTTAGGAATTAATTTACACATTTTCGAAGTGATTCGCATATTCTGAAACTTGACATGCTTTTGAAATTTCTTTCACAATGTCTATGACTTGCATTGATTTTGACTTATATATATGTAGTGCGTTTAGACTATAGGCACTGTAATAATTTGGTAATAACACGGTAACTTATACCTTGAATTGTTATTCATGCCTGTATTATTGTGAACATAATTTATTCATCCTGTACAGAAATATCCATTCTATATGTATATGTTATACCCACAGCCAATAATAACAACCATAGCGCATTTTTATCATTTTTATTATTATTATTCATTTTTGTTCAAAATCTTTTCTTTTCTTTTTTTTGTATATTTGATTCATTTCTTTCTGCTATTTTGTTATATTTGGCTTTTTTTGGCTTTCAGACTGTTAAGCCTTTTTATACTTATTGTGTGTACAGCAATACACCAATCTTTACCATGACAAATTCTTTGTACGGTATATGAAAATGCACCTGGTCGAATAAACTCCCAAATTCTGATCCTGATTTGCCAATAAACCTGATTTCTTTCCATATTTAGAAAAAGAAACAGCAGCCACTTTACAGAACAACACTGGAGCTGAGTAGCCTCCAACCTCCATATTGTCATTTATTTCTTCTTCTTCATCCTCTCTAAATCATTTTAACTCTGCGGTCATTCCCTTGAACACAGTGGAACCCCTGTGGTGCCGAGGAAATCATTTTACGACTCCTTGTAGCCCCCGAAAAGTCCTGTGGTGGTGGGGGTGGTCTGCCACGGTGTCGGGGGAATGTAGATGAGAGAACCAGAACCAGCCCCTAGGAGAGTGTTTATCCACGCACACACTTTTGGAATAAATAAATAAAATTAATTAATTAATAAAATAAAAAATATATATATACAGTATATATATATATATATATATATATATACTGTATATACATACACTACCGGTCCAAAGTTTACACTCCCATTTTTCTAGTTTTTATTCAAATTTAAGCTGTTCAAGTCCTGTGAATATCCTGAAATGCTACAAAGGTAAGCGGTAAACTT
>OMKR01024866.1:1419-20694 GCA_900302355.1 Cyttopsis rosea | reverse complement strand
CTGTTATAGTATACTATATTAAACTCTATTAAACTATATTAAACTCTATTATATTATACTGTTATATTATACTATATTATACTATATTAAACTATTATATTAAACTATTATATTATACTATCTTATACTGTATTATACTGTATTATACTATATTATATTAAGCTATTATATTAAACTCTATTATATTATACTATACTGTATTATATTAAACAATATTATACTGTATTATATTAAACTGTTATATTAAACTATAGTCAACTGTATTATATTATACTATATTAAACTATTATATTAAACTCTATTATACTCTATTATTATACTGTATTATATTATACTATATTATACTATACTATATTATACTACATTATACTATACTGAATACTATATTATATTAAATTAATTATATTATACTGTATTATATTATTATATGTATATATGAGAGTCAAGGTGCTGCTAAATTATATTGAACTATATTATACTAGAGCTGCAACTAACCATTATTTTCATTATCGATTCATCGATTAGTTGTTTTGTCCATAAAATGTCAGAAAACGCTGAAAAAATGTCGATCACTGTTTCCCAAAACCTGAGGCGACGTCCTCACATGTCTTATTTTGTCCACAAGCCAAAGACTTTCAGTTTACCGTCACCCACGACTAAAGAAACCAGAAAATATTCACATTTAAGAAGCTGGAATCAGAGAATTTGGAAATTTTCTTCTTAAAAAATGACTCAAAACGATTAATTGATTATCCAAATAGTCTGCGATTATTTTAATAGTTGGCAACTAATAGATTAATCGACTAATCGTTGCAGCTCTATATTATATTACAGGGTTTTTCCCGGCTTTACTGCCACCGTCACCTCGATGTCTCGTCTCCGTACATTTATATTTGGAATGTACCTTCATGTCTTCGAGAGATCAGTAAAAGGAAAGTTAATTTGGATTTAATATTTATGATTAATCGGGATATCCTTGATCCATAAATCCAGACCTCATGACTCACCCCTGGCCATCTCCTGAATGAGGCGCCTGCTTGTGGGATGACCGAATTGCAGCAATAAATGCATGGAATATTAGCCATTTTAACCATTTTTACATGGTTTTTCTTGCATGATTTCTCCTAGAATATAGTATAATATAGTATAATATAGTATAATACAGGAAAAACCCTGTATTATACTATATTATATTAAACTATATTATATTGCATCTCAGCTCGGATGTCTTGTTTGTCTCCAACATGTCCAAAATGTGTCTGTCTCGCTCTCTCTGCAGGACGGCTTTGTGGAGGGAATCACAATCGGGAAGGACGCGGCGCTTCAGAAAGGATTTAATCTGGGATACAAGGAGGGAGCCGCAATAGGGAGAGGCGTGGGGAACCTGAAAGGCATCGTGAGGTCTATGAAATGTCTTTTTCTCACTGACCAGTTGAACAATACGGTCCTTCCACTGCTTTATTGCAGAGAGCTTTCCATGTCGTTCAGGTGGAATCCACCTCAGTCTTTTTGTTTTGACTGACATAGTTCTGTTTGTTCTGTTTCACTCCTCTCTGCCTTTGTATCTGAAACTGCCCCCTTTTTTGTGTGTCCACAGCGCCATCCAGTGCTGGTACCAGGTCCGGCACCGGGGCAGCCCTGTCCCCCCCGCCGTAACGGGGCTGCTGCAGCAGGTGTTGCAGCATGAAGATGCGCTCAGGGAGGAGATGCTGAAGGGGCTGGTCACACTGACGCCCGAGGCCAGCGTGAGCAGCATCTCGGACAGCATGGGAGACCTGGGGGTCCAGCAGGGGGACCACGGGGGCCAGCAGGGGGACCACGGGGGCCAGCCAGACTGCGGGGGAGGGGGATGCAACAAAGCGGACTGCTGCTCGAAGCCGCAGGAGCGCCATCCGAACTCCAGCCGGAAAAACTGCTCCTTCGATGCTGCCGAAAACCTGGACATGCTGCTGCAGCGCTGCATGGACGTCGTGGTGGAGCTCGGGCTGCCGCAGGAACTGATCCAGCACCTGCAGGAGCTGAGGAGTATGAAGTGAAGCTGTGGGATCACCGATGGTTCAAGGAGCTGTGTGCACGTCCACGTAAACAAACAAACAAATCTTCACCTCAAAGCAAAAGTCTGGTTCATGAACTGTGGATTATATATTTTACAAACCGTTTGATCATGTGGTCTTATGTATATTTTTTAAGATATCACTTTGCTATACAGTTGAAAATACTTGAATGTTTTAATATGAAAATCAATTGATTGTGTATTACCTTTTATTTTCACCTGCAGAATTACGGCGCTGCCTCAGGGTTGGGTTTGGGGGTTTATTTAAATTATTCACACGAAGTAGTGTGATTTTGTAAACAATTGTTTGGTCTTTTTAAGAATTTCTTATTTTGAATTTGCTTTAAATGCTCAGCTAATTTGGGAACAAATGCATTAAACAAAATATTATGTTGTGTATGTCAGAATAAACTGAAATCATGAAGGAATCAACCTGTAGTTTGTGCTTTAAACTCAGTGCAACAGAGGTACAGTCTGGATAACAGGACAATAACATCCTGAAGAAGAGGGACCATTGTTCTAGAAGGAACCTGTAGGATTTACCTTCTGGACCAGTAGAGAACCGTATCTCAACCCGTCTTTGGTTAAAAAGTGTCGTGGTGATTATGGCTGTGTCCACAGACAATCAGCACTACAAAAAGCTTAACAGTATGAGAAAAAATATGAATAAAATAAAATAGGATAAGAAGTAAATAAAAAATAAATATACACAAATAGCGGAGAAAAAAAAAACAAGAATAGACAAATACATAAAATATACAGAATATGCAATCCTACGCACAGGATAAGTTATTGGTATGGTTATAAAATATGATTATAAATAACTACGTATTTACTAGGTTGTCATACATTGTTATTGCATGACATAAAATAAAATACAATAAAAAGTAAAATAAAAAGAAATAGTTAAATATATACAGAATCAACCAAGTGAAGTGAATTAACAATAGAATATACAAACACTAACATACTGCAATGTTGGGGTTTTCTTGTCGTTCCGCTCCCGCGCAGCAGGTGGCGCTGTGCTCCTTTCCGCCGCTTTGCGATCCGACATTAAAACGCGCAGAGCAACAGCAGCGGCACCTGCAGTGCTAGGCTAGCGCTAGCTCCGCCGCTCGTTCCGCGAAACGTTATTATTATTATTTTTTTAATAAATATATATTTTTTCTTTTCCCGGCGTTCACGCCGCTGTTTTAAGCCGCGGCGACCCGCTCGCCCAGAAGACAAACGGGGGCTTGTGTCTCAAAAGCACCGGCGTTCATTCCGCCTGGATGGCGGTGTGCGAAGCTAGGCGGCTAGCGGGCTAGCTGACCCGGCTGCCGCCCGAGCGGAGAGTGGAAGTAAAGGAAGAAAGTCCGGGTAGGAAACCGCACAGGTGCCATTCGATGTTTTTATGTTACTGGCTGAGTGCTGCGCCGAGGGGGTTGCTGTGGCGCGCTGTCACGGTGTCCCCGCTGTGCAGCTCCACGCAGTGTTGTCGCGAAGTGCTTCCCGTGTTTGTACCCAGACAACCCCGATAACGTTGATTTATACGACACAATAGGACAATGGCCATATAATCTAAGCTTTCTTTTCTCTCTGTATATTATTTTGTATATCTGGCCGCTTGTTTTTATGTTTATTTGCCTATTTTCTTTGGGGGTGTTGCCGTTTGTGTACATTTAGTAGCGCTGCGACCAGCGATTGCTTTCATTATCGATTAAACTGTCGATTTTCTTTTTTCTCGATTAATCGATTAGTTGTTTTGTCCATAAAGTGTCAGAAAACGCTGAAAAATGTCGACCGCTGTTTCCCAAATGCCCCGTTTTGTCCGCAACAAAAAGATATTCAGTTTACTGTCACACAGGACTGAAGAAACCAGAAAATATTCACATTTAACAAGCTGGAATCAGAGAATTTGGAAATTTTCTTCTTGGCAAAAACGACTCAAAACGATGATCAAAATAGTCGGCGATTAATTTAATAGTTGTCAACTAATCGATTAGTTGACTAATCGTTGCAGCGCTCACCCGGACGTGACCGAGTGCAGACACTTTGCGTGAGTTTAAACGTTGCTCTTGACGCAGCAGCAGCACTCACCTCCCGTGGCGACGTTTTAACATTTTAGCCAAACAAAACAGGTGGGAAAGCAGGTAAACAGCTCTTTATCATGGAGCTCCCGTCCCAACATGCAACGCGGCGTGACGTCCTCTATTAAAAAAAGCGACTATCAGGTTGAACTTTTTCAGTGATTTACAACTTTGGGCTTAGTCAGAAGGTGGTTTGAGAAAGAAACTTTATTTTCAGGCAGAAAGGGCAAAAATACAACGAAAATGTATGTGTTTTAAGTTCATGGTAAAAAAAAAAAAAATTTTTTTTTTTGGCTGAGCCAGTGACGTCACGCAGGGTAAAATGGTCTCAGAGAGCCAAGGTGCAGCAGCAGGGTGCTGGTCAGTCAGTTTCACATTTCGGATGCTGAAGTGCTGCGTAACATCACAGCAAAGAAAAAGGTCATTGAGACATATCTTTTCTGTTCTTACATATGGATCAGAATCGTGGCCATTGACAGAGGAAGCAAAAAGAAGGATAAATGCATTGGAGATTGGAGATGCAGGAGAATCCTCAAGATCAGCTGGAGAAGATTGATGTCAAATGATAAGGTTCCGGAACTGGTAGGAGAAGACGGGTACTTTATGAAGAAGATCGCGGAGATAAAGTTTTGAGTTTGCGGGGGCACATCCCGTGAGGGTCCAGTGGAAGCCTGATGATGAGGGTTTCGGAAGGGATGATTGAAGGGAAACGAGGAGTGAGAAGACAGCGCATAAGGTGGCTAGATGACATAAAGAGATGGAGCGGAGAGAGAAGATATGAACAACTCAAGAGACAGGCTGAGGAGAGGAACAGGTGGAGCACCATGAAAGCCAACCTTCGACTCGAAGACGGCACGAATGATTGAAAATATAATTATATATTTTTCGTGAGACGGGAGACCGCGATGTCACGTTCAAGTTCGCGGCCTGTGTCCGATTTTTAGGTGGGCGTGGCTAATTGCATTACACAAATGAGTCCGGTTGTAATTCTAAGTAAAAAGAAAATCTTTTTTTAATTGAGTTGCTACATAATTTCGCCACGCATTAATTCACTTGGTATGCCAACCTGAAAATTGCTCTTTAAGCTTTTTATGCCAATCATCTGTTCAGCCATTCCTTGTATGTGAAAATGTACTTATATGTATTAATAAACAGATTCTGATTTGTTTGTGAGACATGTGAGAACACGACAACAAACGGAACAACCTTTAGTTTTGGCTGAGGTTAAAGTACCTGCCAGCATGAAAAACTGTCTTTAACTTCACAGATTTGTGTCTCTTCATCTTTCTATCCCAGGTATTAACACAGGAACATGATTCTGTTCTGGCTGCGTAGTGCCACAAGTAGAACCTTCTCAATGGAGAAGTGAAGGATTGTCAGGACACCAGGCAGGGTCACAGACCTTTGGGGCTTTTCGGCCTAAACTCCCAGGGAGCCGATGGGGAACTTCTGCTGCTGCTTCCCGGCGGACACCCCCTGTGCCTCGGTGGAGGAAAGAAGCGGTCTGCTGCAGGCCACCGGTAAAGCCACCGTACTCAGCCCCGACACGGACCCGGTGGCCGCCTTCCAGGAGAGCTCTGAAGCTGACAACGGTGTCAGGTAAAGTGCGATGATTATCGTAAAAAGTCCAGAGTATTATTTTAACTGCAGTGTGATTAACGGCTAAATAAATAATCATGACTTGACTGGATAAACCTAAAAACACAATGGCAATATGTTACTCTATATGTTAAATGCCCTTGTGTTGCTCAGGAAACTGAGTGAGGAGACCAGGATCCAGGCGGAGGAGCAGAGCGTGGCGGTGCAGCAGAAGCCGAGCTCCCAGGGGGCGGAGAAGGATCCCAGGGAGACTCTGCTCAACGGGCCGCTGCAGAAGGAACGGACTGGGACGCCAGAGAACTCTCCCAGTGGAGGAACGGTCCCCAAGGACGCTTCCCCCAAAAATGTAGAAGATGAAGACGCGGAGAAGACCGACGCAGACGACAGAACCGTCGACCGGCTGCAGTGCGCTGTCGAACCGCTGCAGACGACATGCATCGCAAGCGGGAACCAGGAAAAGCTTCCAGGAGCAGAGTCAGTGGACGCACGCACAGAGGAGCTTCCTGCTGCTGTGCAGGCGGAGGTCGGTAGATTGTGTTCAGGTGAAATTGCTGTTTTTAAAAGATATTTACTCAAGTACAAGTTAAAGTAGTTCTCCAAATAGTTTAGTCAACTTTAAGTTCAGAGTTCAAATCAGGTGGTTTCAAGAGGCTGACACTTTAAATACAGCTTGAAACACTTGACTATTGGTGCTTTGATAAGACAGACAATCATTACTAATGTGGATATTATGACTATTGGTTAAAACAACTTGGAACAGTCTATGAAGTTCAGTAAAACTACATTACTTTACTTTCCAAACATTACTCCACAGTGTGCGTTGCCATGCACACTAAAGTTCAAATTTTATTTTATTTTATTCAGAATAAGGCAATATTTTGAGGTTCACGCCTGCTGGACGTGACCTGGAAACAATTTAAACAGTGTGTTTCCATGGCGACCGGTAGCAGGAAGCCCCACTTTATGAGTGACGATGAAACGCTTGTTGATGTGATGAAACGGCTGAATATTTTTATATTCTCCGCTCCCAACACAACTTAATGTTTTGACTTCGAAGGAGTCTGAAAATTCAGCTGGTTGAAGGAATCAAAATAAGACAAACACAGAATGTTTATTTAGCAATTTTAATCGTCACAAAGAAATAAAGATCTTTTGCCTGCGTGTATTTAAAAATATAATAATCGCAAAATAAAAGAAGCCACTCTGCAGGGGTGGAGTCTCCGCGTCCACCATAGTGGATCTTGACCGCCCCAATATGGGGTCCAATATCAGGACACTGGATATGACAAATACCTTCACTTTTAATATGTTTTGTACATTTAAGAGCCAGGACTTGTGGTGTAATACGGTATGTGGTACTTTTACTTTGAAGGTTTATTTGTGGTTTTTAGCTCTGAGTACTTCTTCCACCACCACAGGAGGTGAAATACACTGAGTCTGTCCCAGAAGACGCTCAGTTCGGCCCCAAGAAATCCCTGTCGCCACACATCGCAGCTGAAACCGCCTGTCGCCATGACGACAATGATGAACAGAAATGTGAGACTGACAACACTGTGTCCAGACCGTCGGGGGATTCGTCCTCTCACTGTGAGGAAGTGACATCACGGCCAGATGCTCAGCTTCCTGCCGAGGCTCCGTCCAGCCCGGAGATCAGTGCGGAGTCGGACTGTACAGGGAGTGAGCAGCAGCCACTTCCTGCCTCCCACGCCTCTCCTACCTGGTAGGTCATGTGACTAAGGAGCTTTAACCTAATCTGCGGCTGCAGCTCCAGTCATTTGTATTCTCCATTTTAAATTTTGATTCAAATGAACAGAAATGTTTCCAGCAGAATCAAAAGAAACTCTAATTATAGATTCATGAGCCCTCGCAGGGATTATGAGATTAACCCCTCGATGGACGCTACTGAGAGACTCTTCTGTCTCCTGTTGACAGTGTGAGCAGTGCTGGGAGGAAAGGGTGCCGCTCTGTGGACCGCAAGGCTCGTGCTAAGGACAACGCTGTGAATCAAACTCTTCCTGAAACATCTGTCAGAGTGAACGCCACCTCACGAAAACCAAGCCCGGCTGACCGCGACTCCTCCAGCCACTTTCAAGAGCCAGAGACCACGAGAGCCTCTGGAGCCGGCGAGAGGTGAGCGGGTGTAAACAAGAAACTTGTTTACACACAAATTGGTGGTTTGTATTTTTGCTGCTGTCCCCTGTGGCCACTAGAGGGTGTGAAGCCACCGCAGCAGTAACACAAATCACTGTCACATTATCCCTTAGTCATGTTACAGGATGCTGCGTTGATAAATTTGAATCGAGTCAATAAAAGATCTATAAATCCAAGTGGTCATGACCTTGCACACAGATTATGAAATTAAGTTGTCATTGTATTTTTAGGGAAATGGTCACTGCATTTGATTTGAAGCGCAGCAAAATATAAACTTTTCATTTTCAATTTTAAAGAGAATTGGAATCCACAAGAAGCATCTCTTAGGAAAAATAAAGGTATCTGGGGAGAAAAAGCCACGTGAATGCGTTCTAACCAGCTCATTCTCTGGCAGCCAAATAAAGTCTGAAAAGTAATTTAAAGCAGACGTTGCTGCTTGAAATTCTTCCTTTGTGCGTGTTTGTTTTGTTTGTTTTTCAACCACTTTTTGGACGGGGAACTCCTGCATCTGTAGACAGTGTGGTGGAACAGTTCCTCCAGGGACGCTCTCTCTTGTCATTGTAGCACATGAGTTATGGAGCTTTAAAAATAAACACGATCCTTTCCTTTCAGATGGATAAAACGATACAACAGCAAATATAACAGTTAAAATATTATTGTCTGCAGGGATGCAGAGATCCTGACACCGGCATTAAGAATGTTCAGCTACCAAAATATGATCCCAACTAAACGTGATGTAGCTGCCTTTCATTTCATAGTTTACTTTGGAACATTTTCACATTATATCAGATTTTTGTTTCAACAAAACAGTGAATTAATCAATTAACGGAAATTTGGAACACACACACACACGCACAGCAAGTTTCTGGGATTCAAAAAAGTTTATTTTCAGACCTGAACTTCAGCTTGTGTTCAGGTTTATCCTTGGTGGTGAATTGTTTTGTAGTTTTCATTTTTCAGTTTTAACTTTGTTCTGTAGTCTGTTCCATATTCAGTTGTTTACATTCAAACTCAGAGAGTTTATTCCAACATCCAGCATGGTCTTACAAATCATTATAACTAAAAATGTTAGTATCTGCGTCAGTATGCATGGGGAAAAGTATCCAAGAGTACTTAAAATCAAGTATTTTCTGTTTCCTCCAGCCAGGACCTCCAGCAGGACCCAGAGCCAGACCTCCGGTGCCCGGCGCTCGGCCTGACGGAGGTCCCATCCCTGCAGAACCTGGTGGAGGAGGAGGATGAAGGCGAGGCGGCTGAGGTGATGGCGGAGGAGAGAACTCATGTTGGGGCAGAGATGGAGTCTGCAGAGGAAGGAGAGATGCGAGAGGCGACGAGTGGAGTTGAGAAGCGGACTGCTTCCCCTCCCCCTGGTGATGAAGATGATGATGAGAAGGTACAGGATCCTGTTGCTAAGGAGTTCATTGGAAACAGGTTTGTAAAAGCAAACTTTCTTTCTTTCTTTTAGAAATGCTGATGTTTAGTTATGGGTTATAAATGGTGCAGTTTAAGTCAGAGATCGACAACCTTGAAGAGACGTTTTAGCGTTTCTGCAAAAAAAGTTTTAAGTTTTGACTGTGCTGCACCAAATATTGGAGCCCTTTCATGCGGGCAACAGCCTATTTATTTTCACCATATCATTCAGTGTTCCACACGTATCAGACACCTGCCTCTGATGCACCCCCCCTGCCGAGTTATGCAGAATAATTAAAGTTTATTGTTGCCTTCTACTATTGGTTTCAGTATCTGCAAATAGAAGGTATGACACTGGCATGAATGGGGGGGTGGGTCAGCAGTTGGTGCCACATACAAGTGCCTTAGAAAGCTGGCAGAAAGCTGAGACGCATTTGAGATGCAACTTGACACTGTATGTCAATATTTTCTATAAATTAAGGTAATAAGCATTATATAGGGTAATAAATATTATATTTGTAATTGCGTCTAATAAAATTATTAATATAGAGTGTAAAAGGGCTTTAAACATTATTCTCATGCGTAATGATGCCATTCCCATGCTCAATTATGTGTGATTGGTTGCTGCACCAAGTTATGGGTTGATACCATTAATTACATAGCTTTGGTACACTTTCTATTTTTTGGGGGTCTATTAAAGAGGTTAATTGACCCTCTTTATTGGGTTATTTGTTTAATAGGATCCCCATTAGTTGCTCCCTAGGTAGCCACCATTCTTCCTGGGGGCCACAAAGAACAAAACAAGAAAAACAATCATCACAAGACACACCTTTAATTCTTCTGTTCATCTGGATCAGTGTTGTTCTATAAATGTTCCTTGATCCAAACCATTGAAGAGAAACTTTTTTCTTCTGTGTTTGCTCTCCCAGTGATGAAGATCTCTACCGAGCAGCGGAGGAGCTTTCCTCTGCGCCGTCACAAAACGCCGGATCGTCGCCGCTCATCGAAATAACACGTCAGTAACTCAAAGACATCTCTAAAATCTGCCATCCTGTCATTTTGTTGTGCCAACCGTCTGGTCCTGTGCTCCTCCCTCCTCAGTTCCCAAGATGGAGGACAGATGTAGCTTGGCTCCAGCCGTGGACATCCTGTCCTACAGCCAGCGGGAGTGGAAGGGAAACACTGCCAAGAGCGCACTCATCAGGAAGGTCCGAGAGCACTCTGTCGAAGTATATTCACCATGTTTGGTGCTTTAACCTCTTAAGCGCCACAATCCCGCCAGCGGGTTCACTGCACAGTCCGACTTTGGCGAACTGTCGCCAGAGCAGTTTTGAAGCTATCTGTTAGCTTCCACTACAAACAGAAAGTAGATGAGCGACCCCTAGGTGGTTAGCATGTCATGCTAACTCGCTGGGAAGCGGCCGTAACATAGCTCCAAAGTCGGCGATCTTTTTTTGACAAAAGTAAATGGGCTTGACTATATTCAAACGGGTCCCCTGACCTCTCACATCAAGATATATGGATGAAACTGAGCTCATTAGAACCACAAGAGCCTCTGCTTCAAAGCCATATCGGATGTAAACAAACTACAGAGGCTAAGTTAGCTTCAGGGTCATAAACACTCTGTTCAGCATGCAGTGAAAATGTGTTATCTTTGCCTTTTTTTCCTTTCCCTATTTCTGCACAATGTGGTACCTAAACAGCCATGGTATTGTATAAATTGGGGAAGCTAGAAAGCTGAGGCTCTTGTGAATCCAAAGAGCCCAATTGCATTCATGTGGGATGAAATATGGCATCATAGTACCCATTTCAATCTGATGACTTTTTTTACTTGACCTTGCTGTATAAAATTACCTATTGTGACCTCTAGGATAATCACATCCTCATGAAACTCTAGACCCAGAATCTCGACACCCAGACCATTGCTTGTTATCCAATCGCTGGAATGGTCAAATTCACAAATATCTCCAATTTTCAAAGGTTATTGATGCTGCATCACAGCATTAAGTTTTCTAAAGTGTCTTATGAGGTCTTGAGGTGGTCTTTTGGGGGGATTTTTGACATTTGTTCCCTATTCCTGAGTCAAAAATGGTTAGAAAGTGTACCAAAGCTGTATAATTCGGCGGCACGGTGGCTCAGTGGTTAACACTGTTGCCTCACAGCAAGAAGGTCTTGGGTTCAATTCCCGCCTGGGGCACTGTTGGCACCGTGCTCCGGTGGTAAAAATGTGTGATTAATAAATCATTCTTCTTCTTCTAATTCATTATCAACCCAGAACTTGGTGCAGCAACTAATCACACATAATTGAGCATGGGAATGGCATCATTAGGCATAATGGAGTATAATGTTTAAAGCCCCTTTACACTCAAAATATAAATATTTTTATCAGGTGCAATTAAAAATTAAAATTGTATTGCATTTTAATTGATAGAAAAGATTGACATACAGTGTCAAGAAGCATCTCAAATGATTCCTTAGGGTCTCAGCTTTCTGAAGGTGTAAGGCACTTGTATGGGGCACAAACTGCTGACCCACACCACCACCCCCCCAAACTCTAAGCCCTCCACCTCACTTGGAACCCAAGAAATGGGCTTGAAGCTTATTAAAGCAGTTGCTCAGCATGTTGTCCGGGGACCGCCACAGGGTCCTTCCAAGGATGCTCCAGCAGGTCCCCAGCAAAATAATTGTGATATTAAAGGTGTTGGCACTGTTAGTGTCTAATACTGACTGTTTGGATCCTTGTGTCACTATTGTCTCCCTGACCAGAGAGTAGACACTGAATAACATCTGACAATAAAAATCAGATCAAGTTTACAGCCCTTGATGTTAAAGAAGTTGAGAATCACTGATTTAAAGCCTAGTGCTTGTAGCCCAGTGTTCACTAAAGGTTCTCAGGACAGTGTATCCTAAAGATTCTGGGAAATTAAAAAGTCTGAAAAAGTATTTAATTGATTTAACTGAAATTAAAGGAGAAATTAAAGTTACATTTGAGCTTCTTTCTGTACACAAATTGCCTCAAACAGCATTTGAAAGGTCTTAAAAGGTCTTTTGAACACGTGTGTATCTCTGTTGCCAGGGTTACCAGGAGGTGTCCCACATGTTCGGGGGACTGAGGAGGGTGAGGGGCGACAACTACTGCGCCCTCAGAGCCACGCTGTTCCAGGTCCTGAGCCACGGGACCCGGTTCCCGGCCTGGCTGCAACAGGACGGCTTCACAACGGTACAGCTTCAAAAACACCAGTACACTCAGGACATTTGGAGCAAAAAGACAGGGTTGAATTTCATAATGGTCCACGCTCAACTTTTTTTCTTTTCTGTTTTTTTTTCCCTCACTGTATATTTGTGAATACACTTCTTATTGATTATACTTGTAGCGTTGTCCATGGAATGTCCGTGGTTCTTTTTTCATTTGTAGTTCACTGTTTGACCAGTACTTTAAAGTGGTCAATCAGCCTTTCTACCGCTTAACTGTATATACTGATCTGATCTGGAAGAAAGATGCTTAAGTTAGCACCGGCGCCAATTTTAAAACATAATAATAATAATAATAATAATAATACATTTAATTTTTAATGCGCCTTTTATTGGGAACCAATCTCAAGGTGCTACAGTAAAGTAGCTAAAAGAAGAACAAAACAGGAGTGTTTAAAACTCAGCTGGGGTATTTTAAACAAAAAAAGCAACAACAAAAAACAACCATTAGTTTGCCATTAGTGTGCCATTCATTTTTATTTATTATTCATCTGCAAATTAATTACAGCTACAGGTTACCTTGGTATGTTTGCTGTCACTTGGGTCTCTGCTCTCTGTTTGCTAAACTACAATTCCCACCCAACCACCCTAACTGTGTGTGGAGGCTCTTGTTGTGTTCCTTTTTGGCTTTCAGGCTTTTAGCGGAACCTTTTTAAATACCTTTTCTAACGGCAGCTAGAACAGCAAGAAGTGTTTTTCTGTTTGTCATTCAGGCCGTTTGTGTTTCTCAGCTGCCTGAGGAGCTGGAGGCGCAGGACAGACTCATCAGCCGCTGGAGGTTTCCTGGAGAATGCCGACATGGAGAACAGACGGGGGACGCCACCCGGCAGCTGAAGAGTTACATGGAACTCCTCCGAAACAGGGTAATTACATATTATCAACAGAATATTTCCAATACCAATTTTCTTTTTTTATACTGGACACAGGGCTCTAAGCTCACAGGAGCACTGTACTCCAAAGTCTAAAATGTTTGGGGCACACTAAGACATTTAGGAGCGCAATGAAAAGTGTTTATACCAATTTAAATAACGACTATATACACATATTAAACAACAATGGGTTGGCTATATTTTTGATCATCACTGAAAACGTCACAGCCTTCTCAAATTAGAGTAGATAAAAAATAAATAACGAAATATATCAAAGTAGATAATTTTTCCCACTCAGCCTCTAGTCGTAGTTTGCATTTGTGCGAGTCGATTTTTTTCAAGTTCGCACATCTCTTATTTTTATTGCAATCGCAAAATGGGCTTAGTGTAGAGCCCTCACTGGACATATTACACTATAATACTTGTACTTAAATACTTTTTACAATATGGGTTATATAGTTATTTAACATGAACTGCTCACCTTTATAAAAACAGAAGAAGAAAATTACACTACTACGGCAAGTCCCCGCCTCCCTTAATTACTATAAAGCAAAACTACAACTGCTGAACTCCAATCCCCATTCCATCTATTTATACACAGGAGCCAACTACACCCTGTATGAATACTGACCACAGAACCATCTGGCTGTGATGGCTTCCATGTGTTGGTGGTTTCTGGAGGAACGCTCAGCTGTTCCCTCCTCCACACATTGGATAGAAGTCCTCCAGAGAGTTCAGATGGACCCAGGGCCTCTCGGGCCCCAGAAACCTTTTCCACCAACGCAAACCTAGTTCTGGTTCTGGGCTGGTGCCGGTTCGCAGTCGGTTCAACTTGCAAACCTTCTAAGAACCAGTTTGCTTTTCCACGAGAAAAACGGGCCAGAGAACCACGTCATTAGCTCACTGCACTTACGTTGTAACGCACGTTCATGCACGCACCATATGCGTTATATTTTACAATATATCCACTTGATTTGTCCACTTAAGAGCTCCACGGACCAGATTTGATGTCCATGAATTCCATCCTGCTTAAGCGGTAACCAAAAATGGCGTTCACAATATTTTGGTCAGACTTGGTTGTCCCCGCCCCCAGCCCCTGTCCCCGCCCCCAGCCCCTGACGTAAGAGGTTCTTGGTCTAGCCCAGCAGCCAAGTGGTGCCGTTCTGGAACCAGTTTTCTGGTTCTTTTTCTGACGAAAGGTGAAGAACTGGTTCCAGATTAGGCACCGGCTCTAAACCGGCCCTCAAAATGCCTTGGTGGAAAAGGGGTAAGAGAGAGACGCTTGCAGAACTGTTTAACTGCAGTACCCCCCTCGGGCCTCTGGACCCTGTTTATGGGGCTCCTTCTCGCAGCTTGAAGTTCGTCAGGAATTTCACTGTTTACTACGCACGTTTCTTTAAAAATGTTGTGTTCTGTGGTGTCTGTATGTTTATCCTGGTCTGATGTCCTCCGGTCATCCAGCTTTAGAGCAACGCAGCAAAAAAACACAGCTAACATACATTTAAGTGCCATTTTAATGTTCATATTACATGACGTTCAGTTTAATGGATCGAAACCCAGGACCTTCTTGCTGTGAGGCAACAGTGCTAACCACTGCGCCACCGTGCCGCCAGACTCCACCACAAAGTAACGTAAACGTATTTAACAGATGGAAGTATAACTGTTTCTCCCTTGGTGGCTGGCTGAGATATCTTTTAAAAACATGTCGTAATATTCTGATGATGGTGGGAGATGATGCAGGCATCGAGAGAGATTTAAAACCATTAGAAGCTCGTATAAAACCATTAGATCGTATACAAAAGGCAACGCTGGATCGGCTGAAATTTAAAGATTCTGATTCTGATCACTTGGGTTGACTCCTAATGTCGGAAAAATAACTTTTCCTTCAATAAGGAGCTCTCTGCTGCTTCCCGCCTCTACCTTCTAAACTGAGACTCGCTGTTTTGTTTTTGTCCAGTGGGGGGCGGCGGAGTCCTGCTCCAGCGCGGGGGAGCGCCGGGTCCTGTGCGAGCAGCTCTTCCGGGGTGGCGAGGAGGAGCTGGGGCTCCTGGAGGCCGTCAAACTGCTGATGCTGCGTCGAGCCGCCAAGCTGCACAGCCGCATGCAGGATGGGGCCGAGGTCCCGGTGTTCTGCTGGCTCCTGTTCGCCAGAGACTCGTCCCCCAGTCCCAGCGGCCTCCTGGAGAACCACCTGAGCAGGGTGGGCTTCAGCGGGGGGCTTGAGCAGGTAAGCACCGTGCTTCTGTCTCCCGGACCTGAAGTTGAAATATCCTGTGATTAGGGATGTAACGGTCTGAAATTTCACAGTACGGTATCAACCAAAATACCGTGGTATACGGTATTTCACGGTATAAATCTTCCCCCTTTTTTACGTATTTAAACGTTAAACGTACTGGTATTTATTATTTACTAAACAGGTATTTTGCTTTGAAGAAAAATATTGCTTTATTGATTATTGTTATTATAATTATTATAAAACTTCGATGGCCAGTAATAATTGTGGATCCACGCTATGTTCACAAACCAACAGAATGATTGCCTCCTAGATGGCTGTGCTGATTGGCCAAATTTTATCACGTGTCTATCATAAGATGTCATGCGTGACGTATTTGAAAAACAAGGGTTTCATATCTCTAACCCTATACTTTTTTCATGAAGTTAAATCACATTTTATACATTTATTTATTTGTTATATATTTTTACGTCCACAAAAGCTTACACGAACTAAAGGAGTATAGTTGCAAAACGGAACAAATATGAATTTAATAATAATAAATAAATACTATATTATGCATTTTCCATTCAATTAAATCATGTTATTCATGTCGTTTTTGTTAGATGTTTTTATGTCCACAAAAGATTACAGGAACAACAACAAATAAATGATTTAGGCACCAAAAGGTCAACATTTCGAACTGCTATGCTTATCCAAGCTGCCACCCCACTCACACTGAGATGGAGAAAATTGTCCATCTTACCTGAAAAATCCACCTCAAAGCTGTCATTTGAGTAGTCACTGCATTCATATGTACTTTCTCTCACCATTACAGGACAAAATGAGTAGTACTGGTGAGAATCGCTGGCTACCATGGCGATGCTAATGTGCAATGTTTACTGACTAAACAGGCCCCGTTTTCTGAACAGATATAAAGCTCGAGGGGGAAAAGCAGGAGGCTTGGTCATGTTTCCTTGTCCACCTGTTGGACGTTTTTCAAAACTAATATTTAATTTCGCTGACAGAAACAGAAAAAATGTAAACTTGAGGAAACTTGTACGACACATCTATCTGACGTCATCGTTTAGTGTCCGTTGGAAACCAGTTTGAGAGCTCTCATGAATAAGTGTGTTCCAGCCCCTTCACATCGTCGAACTGGTAAACAACACAACGTCCTGATTGGACACGCAGCCGTCTCATAAATCCAAGTTCCTGGCGGCAACACATGCAGACACTCGTACGATTTCTGCATGCCGGGCATCCTCTGTTCCGACAGCCGATGACTGAGCGGCAGAGACGCTTCTCTGTGACACACGGCGGCTTAATTGGTATTTTCACTGTCTAATAATAAGAGTCTGCAGCACGCAAGGACTTCCACAATAACAAGCTACGAAGCCATAAATCTACAAAGTCATCTGTCCAGCTGATTAAACAGAGGAATTGTCGGTTCAGAGAACTGATCTGATCCATTACTTTTTAACTCAAACAGGATGGATCGTATTGGGACTCTGATTAGTATAGACTGAGGTTGGAGACATAATAGTCGACATATAATCAGATTTCCTCAACTAAGAGATGTCTAATACTGTCTGTGTCCAGTAGGGCTGGCTTAAAATATACATTAAAAAATACAAATAAATGAAAAATTGATACAATTCAATTATATTGTTTAAATTTATGATTCTGTTTTAAAATTGTAATATCCATACATTGTTTTGGAAGGTAAGCAATCATGTTCTGCTTAAATCAAATACCACCATAGTCACAAATTAATTGAAATTATATTTAAGGATTTTTCTTTTAAATGCGTTTTCAGAAAGTATGGACGGAGGCCTTAGTTTGTTCTGTGAAATATTTTAGTGCTGCATGTTAGATGGTATAACTGAAAAGTCAGTACCATTTCTCAATATCTAGAAAATGTTGATATATCGATATAGAATCATTTTGTATCTAAATTGTATCAAATTTACCTTTTTAGGGCTGTACCCAACTCTGTCAAATCGGATTTCGGCGTTCAGTATGAAGATTTGACTATTCGTTTCTTTTTTTTTTTCCGAGTTCCCGTGAACGTAGCATCGCTTCCTGCTTTGGAGCGCTTTCTGAAATGCTGAAATGGGTCGCCGTTTTGTATCTAAATCGCACGGTGAGCCTTGTATGGATATCATATGGTGACATTTGTATCTATCGCCCCCTGCAGGTGGAGATGTTCCTCCTGGGCTACGCCCTGCAGTGCACCATCCAGGTGTACAGACTGTACATGGCCGACACCGAGGAGTTCGTCACCTTCTACCCCGACGACCACAAGGACGACTGGCCCATGGTGTCACTGGTCACCGAGGACGACCGCCACTACAACGTGCCCGTGACCAAGGCTAAGGAGGAAGAGGAGGAAGAGGAAGAGGAGCAAGAGCAGGAAATGGTCTCCAGCTGACGGCCGCCGCACAGCGCAGAGCCCCACCAAACTCTCCTCAGGTTAAATGCAGAAAAAATAGATTTATAAATGAAGTCCAGAGACAGTGGTTTTATAGGACGTGAGGAGATCCTCTCAAATTGTTTTTGTTTTTTACGCACTGCACCGTGGGAACGGCTTTACAGGAGAGGATTAGGGCCAACGAGAGGAAAAAATACATTTATATTTATTATCATTGGATTTCGAGAATTAAATCAAATTTACGAGATCAAATCAAAGTCACAATTTTGAGATTGGAGTCATAGTATGTTTCGAGAAACGAGACATTTCGAGAATAAAGTCAAAATTCAGATGTTAATGACTAAATGTCAAGATTAAAAATCATTAATTGGAGAATAAAGACAACATTTTGGGGGGGAAAGTCACTATTTCAAGATTGAAACTGAAATACTACTGTGAGAATAAAGTCAAAATTACAAGGAAGAAGTCCAGATTCCTGGATGAACTGGTTTTATTTATAATATAATAATAATCACCTTTATTTGTATAGCACCTTTCCTACACATGTAACTGAAAGTGCTTTACATTAAAAGGCCATATAAGAAAAATCTTCTACAGAAGCGCGATGGTATTATAACCATAAAGACTACATTTGTATTTTAATCTTACAGTAATATTTTGTCTTTAATCTCGAAATGTTGACTTTTCCTCTAAATTTTGACTAAATTCTTCAAAATACACTTATGACTTTAAACTCAACATTTGAACTTCAATCTCGTGATTTGGGGGAAATCTTATTCCGGGACACGCACCATTTATTCTCCTGATCCCCTCCCGTACAGCTCCCATCAGCGTGGACATATCTCTGGTGAACTGTGACGCTGGATCGGTTCGATCCCGGTCGAGCTTTGCGACGGTGTAGATTTAGGTTTACAAACAGAAGAAAAGCACATTGTCAAACCTGCGACGCCACGCTCTGCAGCGCCAAAGTTCTATTTACAGACAAAAAGATCTTTGGTGTCAAAAGGAGTTTGGGCAATATTTCTAGGGAAGGATGTGTGTGTTTGGTAATAGTTTTTTGTTTTTTTCTAAATAATGTAAAATCCCGTATTTACTTTACGTTTAAATTAAGCGGTGAATCTAAGAAAACAGAAAAGCTGCTGAAATTATCGTATGAACTGTTGAATTTTTTATCAGGTTTAACAGTAGCCTTTAGCAGATAAGAACTGGAAAGACCAAGATAAGGG
>OMKR01024740.1:1693-13453 GCA_900302355.1 Cyttopsis rosea | reverse complement strand
TTTTAAAATTTAATCTATAACCAATGAAGTAATTACTTAGGATTTGTACATTCTGGTTAGTGTTCGGTTCAATAAACTGAATGAGCAGATCTCGTTGGTCGCTCATTTGATTATCATCCACAGAATAAGGATATACTTTATAAAGAATAATGTATTTTTAATCCCGGGAGGGCAAAACAACATATCTACCACTTCTTTTTTAAGTGAGAATGGGAAATGTCTATTATGGCCAGGTTTTTGTCACATACCAGTGACAACTTTGGCTGTTTGGCCAATAAAATTACCTGAGCGGAGGGTCTCTCTCTGTCAATGTTGTATGGACAGTAATTTTACTAGAAGCTAAAAGTACTTCTTCCAAGAACAAGCTGCATCTTCTTATGACTGAATACTGTATAATGAATGTTGACCTGCCCAATGGGAGGGAGGCCAACATCCTTGTACAGATTCCTGGCGAGTAACTTTAGCTTGCCAACTCAATTAGCCAAATCACACGCATAAAGAATGTCAAACTAGCGTAGTAATTAGAGTGATGTAACACTCCTTGCAACTCTCTGTCTACTTGCAGTATTAACAAATGCACTCTTTGAATTGTATTATGTGATCCAGAGTAACTGTGAATATTTCTCTAAATTGATTTTCTCAACACCCTACAATACGCATTGTAATAAAAACTAAAATTTCAGCTTGAAGATGAGCAACAAATTTAGAATTGATCGTCCTGAATATCAAGAAATCGTCCCAACTATTTCTCTTGTGTGCCAGTCTAGAAAGAACTATACAGAAATGAACCACTCCTGAATGAAGCCACTCCTGACTCCAGAGCGGCCTCCCTAACAAGCTATCCTGTGTCCTGTCTCTCCCCTCCCAGGGATTTGACCAACTGAGGATAGAGGGATTACTATGTGACGTCACGCTGGTGGCTGGCGATGGAGACGAAGCCTTCCCTGTCCACCGTGCCATGATGGCATCCTCCTCTGACTATTTCAAAGCCATGTTCACAGGTAGGCGCAGCCTCTTAGAGGTGTAGAATTGTAGCAAACTGGTGGTAATCTGTGGTTTTGTTTGAAGAATAAACTGGTTTATTGACCAAGGAAAATGTTTTTTTTAATCTATCTTTTATATGTTTTTTTTTTTTTTTCACCCAAAACCCAAAATGGATTAAGTTTGGCAGCTGTTCACTAATGTGTAGCTCCATTTTGGTGTAGATAGACTAGAGATGGTCAAATTCCTTGTTGAGTTTGTGCCTGCAGCTTTTATCAGGAGACCGCCAGGTGATTATATGACTGTGGCATATGGTATCACATTTTTACACCTGGAAAACCAGGCGAAAATACTGCCAAATTCTCTCCTGCGATAAAATCGAATTCCTATTTTTTATTTCAGTATCTAGGTAAACAAAATAATTTCAATTATTTCTTTAGTAGATTTTGTCCACTTTGACGCTCAGGTTTTCCCTTTTTCTGGTACACTACTACATATACTGCCAAATATTATATTTTTCTTAATTCTTGCATTAGCACTTCGCCAAGAGAAGACAAAAGTGTTAAAGCATTTCTCACCCATATTCCCTACGGGTCTTTGTGCTGCTGCAGCTACTTTGCCATATTCTTCTCTGAAAAACGTCATTGGCAACATGACAAATTTATGAGTGTGGATATGCAACTTGATTATGTGCACACAGTTCTCATTTATGACTAATTTGGGATTAATTAACATGCACACTTTGTTGTGAAAGAAATTTCACTTACTTGAAAAATATGATGAAAACATCTGTAAGGAAAATTCCATCATTCAAAAAACTATCTGGATTCATGAACACTTCCAAGTCTTTTTCAAGTGAGTATTGACTTGTATGCGTTTTTCCCTTATTCTCTCCCCTTGCAGGTGGAATGAAAGAGCAGGATTTAATGTGCATAAAGCTTCACGGTGTAAACCGAATAGGCCTGAAGAAGATCATTGACTTTATTTACACAGCTAAGCTATCACTCAACATGGAGAACTTGCAGGACACGCTAGAGGCAGCCAGCTTCCTACAAATCCTTCCTGTGCTTGATTTCTGCAAAGTCTTTCTCATATCTGGGGTAAGAAGACCACTACAGCGCTGCTGTGGTGCTTTACATACCAGATTAAGTTGTGAAAATAGCTATATTCCTAGATTGGAAATGATACATTTTTTGTTGTTATTAAGATTCCTTCTTTACCTGATGACTGTCTGACTGTTCACAAATGTGTTACCAATGTCAAGAGTGTTTACTACTCAGCACACACATTAAAATAACCCTGACCACATAGTTCACATTCATCAAAAATATGTGATCGTAATTGTCATCGGAACCAGGAGATAATTATAAGGTAGGTTTGTCACCATATCGTTTGAATTTTCCAAATACCTTTCCATAACCACACATTAAATCAATATTAACATTATTAAAAATCTAGAAATGTGAGCCATCATCAGGAAAATGGTCAGGGGTAATGTAAAATGTGTGTAACAGGGTTGATTTGACACCGGTATGGTCCTTTTTTAAACGGTCATGACTCAAGATCTTTTTCTTTTTTGGGCCTAACAGGTTTCGCTTGACAATTGTGTGGAGGTGGGGCGCATTGCCAACACATACAACCTAACGGAGGTGGACAAGTACGTCAACAATTTCATCCTCAAGAACTTCCCCTCGCTGCTGGGCACAGGGGAATTTGTCAAGCTGCCATTTGACCGATTGGCATTTGTGTTGTCCAGCAATAGTTTGAAGCACTGCAGTGAGCTGGACCTGTTCAAGGCAGCCTGTCGCTGGCTACGCTACGAGGAAGGCCGTATGGACTATGCCTCCAAACTAATGAAGAACATTCGCTTCCCTCTTATGAACCCACAGGAGCTTATCAATCACGTGCAGACAGTAGACTTTATGCGCACAGACAACACCTGCGTCAACCTTCTCCTGGAGGCCAGCAACTATCAGATGATGCCCTACATGCAGCCTGTCATGCAGTCAGAGCGAACGGCCATCCGCTCGGACAGCGCTCACTTGGTCACTCTGGGCGGGGTTCTGCGCCAGCAGCTGGTTGTTAGTAAAGAGCTGCGTCTGTTTGATGAGAAAGCCCATGAGTGGAAGGCGCTGGCCCCCATGGACGCACCACGCTACCAGCATGGGATTGCAGTCATTGGCAACTTCCTCTATGTGGTAGGCGGCCAAAGCAACTACGACACCAAAGGAAAGACTGCAGTGGACACAGTGTTCCGGTATGACCCCCGCTACAACAAGTGGATGCAGGTGGCATGCCTTAATGAGAAACGTACCTTCTTCCACCTCAGTGCACTCAAAGGACACCTCTACGCTGTAGGTGGACGCAATGCTGCCGGAGAACTGGGTGAGTTTGGTTTCTGTTAATTCTTGTTGAGTTGTTTCTATTCCACTGGGTCTATTCCACTGGTCCATTTCTAATGGACCAGTGGAATACAGTACAGTTGCAAGCATAATTGCAGTTATGACAAGTCATTTTTCTACTTCTGTGTATGTAATTTGCTCCCTCGACATGGTGCAGGCATGTGTCATCAGTGTATGGTTATATGAGCAGCAGCCAGGACGAGGATGAAGACTAAAAGATGCCTATAGCGACATATGATGACTCACTAATAATCTTTCATCTTTCATTATGTTATACGCAGTTATTACGTTGTTGGTTGCTATCATCTGTACTCAGTACTCAGTCATTTGTTGGTTAACTGTGTTTGGAATTTAAAGGTAATTTAGTGCATTAATATTTACACTGCTGATTTTTGGAGAAAATAAATAAATAAGAGACTTTGGGGAATACGCCAAATAAGGCCCCGGTGGCCTACATATAGCATACTGTGTTAGTCGGTGCCAGTGACCAATCCGGAATCCTATCACCCTTAACTTTGACCACAGAACGGTGCCACCCAATACTTAAAGGCAGCTCTGTAACTCCTGTGGACAGAAGAGTGCCTTAATGTGAGCAGTCACTCCCCACTGGGTTATAATTAAACCAATGAGCACAGACCCTGTTGACTGGCTGTCTACAGAGCTGCACAGCACTTTAATTCCATGTCATCTGAAATCCCTGTTTTTTCTGAATGTCCAGCTGTTGTATTTTTTTGTATTTATTTACTTGTTTGTTTATGTATGTATGCATGCATGTATGCATGCATTCATTCATTTTAATAGTTATTTTTACTTTTTTATTTTACCTTTGACTGGCCAAGGAGAATGTGGTTTTAGGCTTAATTCTGCAATACCCACAGAAATATCAGTTAAATTGGAAAGGCACCCAAACGTATCAGTTATTCTCATACAGATTGTCTCAGTCCTAACGATTTTGATTTCAAGAAAACGGACACATTGCTTTTCTACAAACTATATATATTTTTCATTTCCAATACATACATGCAACATCCAACATAAGACATTCAGAATTTATTTTCTGTTGGAAGTCCACTTTTTAATACAGTGTATATTAAGTGTTTTCGAAAAAGACTTAAAATGGCAATCGACTATTTCTTATTATTTTTCTGTGCCTATTTGAACTATATTCAAGTTTATTCTGAGCAAATTATTCAAGCTTCACTTGTTATTTTTTCTACTCCGTCATCCCTATACGATGTGCTCAAAAAATACCTGATCCTAAAGTTCTCTCTTCTACTCAGGGAAAATGCATACTAATCATAAGCCTATACTACTTTCTCCTTGGCAACCACATGACAGTTTTAATCAGGCGAAGCCGTTAAGCAAAGCATTTAGAAATTCCAAAAGAAGTTTGTTGAGACCAAGTTGATTGACATCAAGAACCCTAATTTAATCTCTTCTACAACTGCTTGCATGCTGTGCATTCAGCTTCTTGTGTGTGTGTGTGTGTGTGTGTGTGTGTGTCCTCCATCTGCCAGCTTCTCCTTCCTCAGCAGAGCACCACGCGCAGGTCGACAAATAGCTGTAGGTTACCAAACAGCCAGAGGACAGTCTGCTAGTTCCATGGTAACCTGACCTCTAGACCTGAGCATCAAGCTCCATTTAGCCAAAGTGCAAGAAGGGATACAGCAGTTAAAGTTGTGATTTAACTAACTTATCACAACTACTCAGGTTACTGTTATTGATTTGATTTTGTATTTGGACTATAATGCTATCTATTTTAAACACACAGAATTTGTATTTCAATACATAGGATGTGTATTTAAAATTGAACGTGCTTATCAAAATATGTCAATGAAGACCAATTCAACATGATGGTGCTAGAGTTAACTTTCTCAGTGATTTGCATTTGAATGTTGCTATTTGATAGCAACATGAAAGCCATTCTATAGGCTTCTCTTTTGATGGACACCATCATTGAAGGCTAGGACTATTGGTATTTTGAAAGCGAGTAATGCACCAAGTAGGATAGTACTTTTCCATCGTTTGAGAAAATGATTCCATCAGCACATTTGTAATTATATATAAAATTGTGAAAGCATTGGTATTTCTACTTAATTACACATTTTGAGATCTATTTCCCCCTCTGTTAACTCTTCATAGACGAGGTAACATATGCTGCTGTACAAATTCAATGTACATTGCAACATTCTTTATCTCTCTAGAATTTGAATGTCAATTTGCCTTTTGCCAATTTGGTCAACATTAAACAAGCATTCCTGTGTATTTGTACTTTTATTCATGAGGGAATTCATCCTGGTCCTCGTCCAGCCAGAGAGTATTGTCACACTGCTGACTGTGCTGACCGGCAGACTGGAAAAATACAAAAAAAAAAAAAAAAAAAGTTAGACTTGAACAAAACAGATGGCAAACTCAGACATCATCCATGGGGTGCAGAAAAAGTGGATTTATTGTGGCCCTCAAATGAAAAATAAAGAGTGAAGATACATTTTATTCCCAAAAATAAATCTTCTAAATCTAAAAGGCTTTCTATCTACAGGAGCACTTGAGCAAAAGTTAGTCCAACTACCATCACAGCCCATCGATGAGTGCCTCAAGAGAGTCAGCACCATGTATTTATAGCCTAGGCCCATCCCAAAACGATAAATTAATTGTGTAAATTGATATTATGTTGTTTGGTAGATAGAAAATTAACCACCACTATACAACAAAAATACATGTACTAATTCTTCAATCAGATACCATAATATCTAATGTTCCTTTTGCCAGACCCACAAGTACTGCAGAGGGTAAGAACAGAAAAGGAAGCATCTTGTAGAATATATTGCTTTGTACCATGAAATATAAATGAATTATGGACTATAACCAGGCTTTTTGGCTTTTATTGGCTTTTATTGAAATATGTACATATGACATGAATTCTGGTGAAAAGCATCAGTTTGCTAAAAGTTTGAACTTAGGTTAGTGCACACACTAGACCATCATTACCATGTCATCTGGCCACTCTGTTATTGGGGCAAGTGGTGTTGGCATGTGAGTGGCAGGTCAATCTGTCACAGGCGTATAGAGGAGGAAAAGGGCATATCTGGAATTTGCAGGGGAGAATTCTAAGTTAACTGAAGTCCTTTTCACAAGCCAATTACAGAAATTGTAATTATAAATAAATAAATAGGCTATTGCAAACAAGTTAATTGTTCCAAAAACGGCCAACGATATTAGGATAAATACTACGACCAGGGACGGGCACACGTTGATTGGATAAGTAACTAGTCACTTTCACTACCCCATTCCTTTCTATGTAGAGGGCGTTCTAATCTAAAGTCATTGTGTTGATCTTGATAGGAGCTTTTTCTGCTGCTTGGAGAAGCAGAGCGTTTCAGATGCTCTTATTTCGAAATGGTTAGAAGGCGCTGTCTCATGATTGTACTTGGATAAATCACAGCCTACCCTCCCTTTCTACTAGCCCTCGCTGTTCAAAAGGCAGATTCCATCTTGTCATACTTAAAAGGGAGCTGTTTTGTCAATGGCTGCAACCCCAAATCTTCATATGACTGTGAAATCCCTGCAGTGGAGAAGGGTGTATTTAAATCCTTATTTCGACTCCCACTCTCGAGACCCTCCAAGGCCTCATTTCTCACTGTTTGTCCTCTTTAGTTTTGACTTGACCCACTTTTAGCTAATATCGTATATTTTTGGCTTTTTTTCCTTATCTTCCAGCTACTGTAGAGTGCTACAATCCCAGGACAAATGAGTGGACGTATGTTGCCAAAATGAATGAACCTCATTACGGCCACGCAGGGACTGTCTACGGCGGTTACATGTATATTTCAGGTAAGTTCTGTTGTTTTCTCTATTGCTTCTGGAATGATTAGAGGATTTAATGCCATGCACACATTCCACTTACATTAGACATTTGTTCTATTCTTTGCAATGATGGCAGTTATTGGAGCAGTTTTGTATGCGTCTGTTTTCTTTGTTTTTTTTACTTAATCGCAAAACTGGTCAAGCAAACAGTGGGCAACACGATAACTTTGTTGCTTAAAAAAAAAAGGGCAAGAATGATGTTGAAATAAAACAAAATACTTGTGTGTGAGATTGATGATGTATAACTCCTATAAATGACTGTTTCATCGTGTAGTTGCATTGAACTGTGACTGATACCCAAGGTTCTGACTGGCTTCTTGTAGTTGGTGCTCGGGCCGTAACTTTCCAAGACATTATAGCTGAGAAAGACAAATGAAGAGACTTCCGCACGCCATCTCCTTGGTCCAGGGATATTTACGATTAGCTTTCATGTCTTCCTGCACCCAGTATTTTGTACAATAGCATTTTGCTCATCACATTAAATAGCAGTGGCTTTTAGGGGATGACGCAGATTATATGAAAAGACCCATTGAGAGTTTGTTCGCCCCAGACGCATTGTTAATCTTGGATGACTTTGTATTTTTCGTAGGAAATAGTCATCAGTCAACAAAAACATGTTGTTTTTCCGTTGTTTTTTTTTCTCTCGCTTTGCGGTGTACTATAATTCGGCATACTATTGCTGGAATTCTTTCAGTCATGAAAAAGGTTTTTTTATATTTTATTTTTGGCTTGTCATAGGCTTTGGTTGCAACTAATCCTCTCTTGCTCTATATGAGTCACCTCGGTGCTTGTTCACCTCATAGGATTGAAAACAAATCCTTGGTTATGGAGATGAGCCCTAGTATCTGCAATGTGAGACTAATCCAAAGTGATGCTGGAGGAAAGGAAGGATGGATGGCGGCGTAGAGAGGATGGAAGACAGGTCTGTGTAGGTGGAACACCATGAGAGCCTGTCTTAATCCCCCCCGGCCCTGGGAGCCATCAGCGATTTCAAAGACAAACACGTTAAGATAACTGGAAATCCTTGACATCAAACTGGCTCATGGCTCTGGTTTCAAATTCCCAAGAGGATGCCATGATTAATTTTAAGAAATCAAAACACCACCGCCTTATACAGGAGTGCCGAATGCAATGACAGTTTTTATTATTACTGCTTTTAATATTAGTTGTTTTTGTTATTATTACAAATTGAGCTTAGATTAGAATTGAAATTAGATTTGAATTGCTTGAGAATGCAAGCATTAGTTACAGTATGATGTTCTCGCTTGCAAAACATTAAATCATCAGCTCACTTCACTGCGTGATGCGGTGTCAGGATGATCCATACAGTCAATAGCCCAAAAAATACAAATGGGTGGTTTAACTTGATAATTCTTATAACGGGTTTGGTAAACCACCCACAACAAAAAATAAAACATGTTTTCTCTTTTGGAGATATTGCATTTATCGAATGTGTCAACAGGGACATATTTGGGACCACACAAACTGCTTGATTTAGCAAGACTACTGTTACAGTTGACTGAAGATGAACACTTTTTTTTATTCCTTAAGAAAAGGGACGGAAGAATAAATCATTTATAGTAGTCATGAGCTGAGCTCATCTTCTGCTAGCCAGCTGTTTGTCTGTCTTCTTGCTTCTGGCAGTTCTCCATGCATATTCATATCTTACCCTGTTTGATGTTGTGAGGGCTAAGTGGTGCACTGTTTGATTATGTTAACGTTTTTTTAATGTTTGCAAGGATCCAGCAAATTGCAAGCCACCACCCATGGTACAAGAGCTACATTACTGTAACATCTGGACTAACAGTGACATAATGTTCCTGGCTTTGAACCTTCTGTAGCTAAATATTTATATTACAAATAATACATTTTTTGGATGCAACACCAGAGCTGGTGAATCACTGTGAATCAATTCTAAGGTTATGTTGAGTCTGAACTCTCCATTAAACACAACAATATACACCATTACTCAACTTCAAGCAGCTCACATTTGTACCAGGCTCAGGAGAAAGTGTCTTTGTTCAGTAAGGACTGAATGACAACCCTGTGTTTTGAATGGCTTTTTGAAATGAAAGGGAAAGTAATGGCTTAAGTGTAGTAGCTACAACAACAGCCTGCTTATTTGGGCATCCTCTTGCCACCACCGGTGCTTTACAAACGATAAGATATCTCCAATACACTGTAAATATAGGTTGAGAGAGACAACTTGGAAATGAAAGGGGTAAGGTGTAACCTTGGTGATTTAGTTGAAAACATTGCAGCGGCTGGCGCACGTGAAGCAGTTTTAGTACAAGATGGTTCAGCAGCAGCAGCGCTGTTCATCAGAGGGTTTGTGCAGCTTTTGCGGGCTCTACTGTATCTGGCCGTGCAAGGTGACCAATGCTGTAGTGCAGATCCGTGTTTGTCTGTCAGTCCAGGTCAGCTTCGGTATTTGCGGCCGTGCTGCTGTGCTGTCTGAAGGCATTGTGTCAGCTGAGTGAACCTGACAAACACTGTAACCTCAAAGTCCGTCACAGCTCCACTGGTGTGGGCAGTCTCGCGCATGACCATTGAACCGGCACCGCTACTACATTCAGTTTGTAGGACAGAGCGAGATCTATATTGAGACGCTAAAACTCGCCTGATTATTTAGAGCTGAAGTCCCTGATTTTAATAACGGACAACCAAATAAATTTAGCCGTCTGGGTCATTAAAGCTGCACGGACTCTGTATGAATACCTCACGCTAAGTTGTTGTTGATATTTGTGCCGTATCCTCCAAAAATTCTACGCCTCCCTCCCTGATGGCCCCCGGATTTAGCTTAGACCACAGCCCCACCCATAACCGCGCTGTACTGGAACTGCAATATTTGATTGACAAGCGTGGTGGAGCAACGGGGAGGTGCTGAGGGAGACATTTGATTTATTTCGAACTTGAGGCACATGTTGTAATATTCCTTCACTGCGAGTGAATTTTGCACGCTTTGAGAGCCAAGGGTAATCACAGCTATAATTTCAGCAGTGCACTGAAATACCAAAGTGCATTAGATTAAGAAGATGACATTAGGCTTTTTAAAACATAGAGTTGAGCTGGCACTCTGGCCTTCAAGTCAACCTATAACCTGACACCAAATGTAAGAGGAGGAAATTAAAATATAGAGAATATTAGATTTTCTAGATACTTTTTGATCTTACTGTACACGTCTAAATGGAAACATTTTTATATTTAGGTCAATTCAAACTTGAATGGTAAGATTTCAAAGGACCATACCAAATTAACTAGTGACTAGTTAACAGGCGTCCCTGACCGTTTTCCTGATGTTAGTTCACATTTTCAATATTATCTCTATTTATGAAAATAGGTGGAGGCGACATTGCTATAACCTGGAATGAACAAATATTACATTACGTCATTTATATCAGAAATTAAATTGTAAAAATATGACCCATCATGAAAATGGTCAGGAGTAATGTAAAATGTGTGCTGACGAGTAAAAGTGCTTGACTCTGGTGTGGTAGTCCTAAGAAAGTGCCTTCATAAATGGAGTTGGCAAAACATCAACGGTAGATCGTGACCTCATATACTAAATTTTGGTATATGCTGGAATATGCAATAAGATGAGTCGGCTATTTGACGGTGGCTATCCACCTTTTTGGGTCCCATTTCTGCCAGCGCTGTGATTCAACCAGGCAGATCATCAATTTTTTGACAATGGGTTACAGCGGCAGCAAAATTGTGTGTGGTTGATTTAACAGAGATGTGTGTGCCTGTGTGTGTGCCCGCCCGTGGTGCAGTTGGGGCAGATGCAGCTCACGATGCAGACAAGTCTGTTCTTTCCCGTCTACAGAAAGACAAAATCATTTAGACTGCGACTCCCTCTAGATGGGTACAATTGGGGAGGATGTTATTAGTTTAAAAAGAATGATGATGCCAATCACAAGCCATTCTTTCAAAGGTCAGGCCGATAAGTTGAGATTAAACGACAAAAGCCTCTTGTGACAAATTGAATGGGACTAAACAAGGATTGGTTCTTTCAGAGTTCCCTAGACATCACTTTGTTGGCACACTCGCCCTGTGAACTACTTGGTCGGGGGAGGAAAAAAAACATGTCTGAGGATATGATCTATGAGTTAAGATCCCAGATCTGTGATTAGTCGTGGCAGCTGATTAGGCTGCTTAGGGCTGAGTTGAATGGGAGCGCGGGGCAGGAGAGGGATCCTGGCTCTGTGCAGCCTGCACTGCAAAGCTTCACGCTGCTGTATTTGCTCGCAGCCAGGCTGCATCGGGGGGCGGGGGGCGGCTCTCACCCAGATGCATGCTGGGATTGTGTTCCTCTTTATTTTAAGCCTTCCCTGTAGACATGTCCTGTTTTTTTTTTTCTTCTTTCTTTTTTTCCTCCCCACTTTCACTCCCTTTTGTGCACCCTGGCGTGTACAGTCTCCGTTTCCACTACAGTTGTGTACATGGACGAATGCGAGGTCATTGTGTGGCGGTGACGTCTGACTACCGTGTCCCCGGCATTTTCTGAAACGGC
>OMKR01024709.1:1619-11746 GCA_900302355.1 Cyttopsis rosea | reverse complement strand
AAATGATATGGTTTACAAAATAAAACTGTTTTAAATGAAAATACAAGTTCAGGCACTGATAAGGTATCACTCTCCCATCATGACATCTTAAGTCTCGAGAATGAAAAGGCCACACTATTGATTTGTATAGGTCTTTTTTTTTTCCTCCTCGTCCCCTTTTCTAGAATTTCAACTTGGATCTTTCAACAATACTATGAACACAGGACACACAATATGCTCCTCTACCTCCCATCTGTGATAACATGTTGGTGAAGACCATTCACCACATGAGATGAAATGGGGAAAAAAACATCACAATCAATAACACTGTTTTGATCTCCACATTATCTTCCATCTTACACTCCTCCACCAAGCTCCGCCTCCAAAAGAACTGTGCAGGATACTGTGGCTGGCTGCACAACGGTGGCCACTTGGTAGAGTGCGGACACAGAAAAACAAACAAACCAAAGAACAACAAATACCTCAAATGAAAATGATACTGGACTGACAAACACCAAGAGTATGAATGCAAAAAATGAAGGTGACCCACATTTGAATGGTAGCTACATTCACAAACCAGTTGCATAATTACTGTTAGGAGAGAAAAATTCCGTCCCACAATTAGCCTCACGGTGCCTCACCACTATAGAGTACACTTCAATAGGGCCGTGGCACACACTCCACCCACACACCCTTAGAGAGGAGAAAAGGAATTCATCTGGGTAACTGACACATCTTTTTTAAATTCCCTTAACTAATATCATGTTAAGATTTTTAGGCCATTGTGTCATCTTTAGAGGACATGGAGAAAAAAACAAAACGATATATCCAAGTCATATCATATTTTAAACTTTTATCCTTAACTGATCCTTTTTTCTGTCATCCAGGCTGAGCAAAGCAGACAGTTGAATGTTGAATTCATTTCTGAACAATATCAAATATCCCCCTCATCATTTGACTCATCTACAATACACTCTAAACCGCAGACTAATATTGCCATTTGTTATTTAGAAATCTAAAATGTATAGACTAACAAAAAAATATATATTCTTATATATATATATTTAATTTTGCCCAAGATGAAACTATGAAATATCAGATTAATGTATCAATTAAGTCAATTTACACACCAGACTCTTGCCTCAGATAACATGAGAACAACTTACTTTAGGTCCAAGGTGATGGGCTGAACGGGAATGCTCATTTGGAGAAAATAAAGTATCTAGTCTTATCTGCTACACCTGCAGGCTGATAAGATGCCCTAAATCAAAGCAACCTGAATCATTTTTAGGCTATTTAGAATGTCAATTAAGGGACAGAAACATTTAAGTCTGCTGGCATTTCCTGGAAAAAAAACATTTCAAGTAAGCAACAGCATTAGTGCCCATCACTTAGCAAGTGTCTTTCAAATGGCTCTTTCACCAGAGTTGTAAAAACTGAAATGCACGGCACGCCGACACCCATACTCTTTAAGTCTAATATATACAACTGTGCTTTGTCTTCCAATGCTTTAATAAATAAAGCAGCATCACCTCTTGAACCAATGACAAGGGAGTACTGGAGTAACACTAGAATTTATGGTCAATTAATAGGAAGAACAGTTTAGTAGTTGACTGATTCGACCGCTTTGAATAAATCCTAACTTAAGAGAGACGTCTCCCCTTCCAACTCTGCAGACGCCCTGTGGGGTAAGTCAGGGCCCGAAGTCAGACACCGTCTATAGGTCAGAGATCCTGTCATTCACGGAAACTGTTCGAATTGTCAAAACTTTTGATCCTTTCCTCGCGACATTTTCACGCACTGCTCCAAACTTTTACCAGCAAGGAAAATATGACAATATTTATGACAATTCGATAATCAGCCCTGGGCTTGGTTACATAACATATGTAAGACTGTACCATCACGCTGGGAATGACATACCACATTAAAAATAATTGCTCATACACATAAGCAATCCCTTACAATAAATGTTTCTCACATGTAAAGCAATTTGCTTAAATGTCTCATAGAAAACATGTAACAATTAGGCACAAATCCATGTTTAAATTTGTTGTTTGTCAGTTCTTTCTCTTTCACCAGAATACCTCTCGGCAGTGTGTAAAGTCCCAATTTGTGGCAGGACATAAGTACTCTGGTGTTCCATCATGTCGTGGAAGCCAAAAAACAAAAACAAAAAAAGAAACAAAAAATCTTACATGTATAAAAACAAAACAAAGCTGAAAGTTCTTCACATTTAAGCTGGTAGTCATGGTCGAGAGTGCGGCAAATAGGCTGTCAGTTTTGGCAGTTTTGCGTGTGTGTACAAGTGTGTGAATGCATTTTGAAACTGAAAAGAACAAAACACAGCCACATCCACACACACATCCACACACACACATCCACACACACACACACACACACACACACACACACACACACACACACACAAGCGCGCACGTGAAGAAGAATGGGTGGAAGAATCTGTTAAGGCCACATCCTCAGAGCCAAGGAAATCCCACCAAATCTGGAAAAATGAAAGGGAAGGAAAAAAGAAAAAGATTTTGACACTTATATGCCGCCATCTTAAAAAACAAAAAAACAATACAGCACATGGTTGAATGTGTAAATTTTTTGGCAACATATCTGACCTGTTGTGCCTAATGGGGTTACATGTGGCTGACTGGGTTGTGGCCATCTCCCCCCAGACTCTGGTGGCCTGCAGAGAGCTGCATGGGGGCTTCACCCACCACACCGGACACCTTCTCCTCCTCGCGGCGCTTCAGACACGCAGCCTTGGGATTCAAGTTGCGTTCTACGGAAAATATAAATAAAATACAATTAAACCATTTCAGATATTCAAAAAGAACCAACACACAAGCTTGGGGCTTTTAAGCACTTTCCAAAAGTTATAAAAAAAAGAAAAAGAAAAAAAAAAATTGTTTTGACTCCTTTACTGTGGTCTGTCTACAAACTCAAATCAAAAATTGATTTTAGTTTACATAGTACTCACATAAAACAAATAGACCTTGCAGAAGGCCAGATTATAAAAATGCAAAATAAATCAATAAATTGACAGTCATAGCAGATCTTCTATGGCCTGGGACTGGGAGACCAACCTCTGACTTGCTGTTCCAGGTTGAGGATGACATTGACTGCCTGGTGCAGTATGAGCAGTTTGGTCTGAGGTTTGTCGTTGCTGAGGTGCAGCTGGCACATCCGGCCCAGCTCCTTGAAGGCCTCGTTGATGTCCCGCACTCGCAGACGCTCACGGGCGTTGTTGGCCACCCGCCGCTCTTTCTCGCGCTCCATCTTCACCTCGGGGGGAAGGTCCTCGTCATCTTCGGCATCCAGACTGTTGGGGAAACAAAAAGAGGTAAAAGGATGAAGCAGGGAGAGATTTCAAGACCTACTTTTTGTCTACCAGCCCATGTTTTAGATTTAATCCCCAGTAATTTTTGCTATTGTCAAAGTAAATCCAACGGGTAATGTTGGCTAAAGCAGGTTGCCAGTAAGAAGCAATGCCACCTTCTGTTTCTAGTCTCTTACATTCGTGTGGATGTAGCCAAAAGAGCTAATTTATGTGCAAAAGATTCCATAAAACCACTAAAAATCTGATAAACTGCAGGGCGTGCAACCTTTTTTTTTTGTTCGTATGACAAAGACTGAATATAATGTGAGATTCCTGTTGTTGAAAAGGAGCTTTAACTTGTTAAGGCTTAAACGTTGCATCAAGCACTGCATTTAAGCACAGTGAGAAGCTGCAGCAGTGGCAAGTTTCTCAGTATCAAAGAATTCAGTGAGGTTGTGCTATGAACAGTTATAAATGACAGGAACCAATATTTGAATAAGGTAACCTATCCTTTAAGAGGACCAGAAAATTATTAGATTTTTTAAAATGCCACATTATTGGAACGTTGGAAATGTCTACTTGTATTTTAATACTGTTTTAGTTTTCCAGGTGTGGGTGATTCTGTCCTGTTGCCATGCATGAAATTTGTACAGAAACATTACTCAAGTGCAAAACGTCCCAATAACAAAAACATCCCGAAAGTGACATAACCAATCAAACTTCACCTCGGGCACCGGTCCCATTCACATGTGCTCTGGATGAAAGTTACAGAAAAACCGACAAAGCACATTATTTGGATTCTCTACTGCAGAGACTTACTCATCATCATTCTGGTCTGAAAGGCCAGAGAGCATCTGGAGGGTCAACGCCTCCTTTCTGAAAACGTGACGGGGAAGGGGATGTTGACAGTTAAAATACCCAACATAGCCTGAGCTACCAGCGGGAAACACACCATGGACTAGATTACACAGTTCAGTTGACATTTCCAAGCTAAAAGTGGCATTTATTCCAGAGATCATACTGTGGAAGGAGTAAATTTAATACAGAACACAGAATAAGAAATTGCCTGCACTTGAATTAAAGTTCAATCACATCTGAAAAGAGCATAACAAAACATCAAGTATAACAATCATCTAGAATTTGAAGGAGTGGGAAATGGAGTGAGAAAAACACCTACCTTGCTCGAGTGCGAGCCAGCTTGGACTCCTTTTTTTCGTCCTCAGACTTGTCGGCAGTGGACGAGTTATCATCGTCCTCCTTGTCTTCTCGCTTGATGTCCGAGCTGCTGGACGAGTGTGTGGAACGGGCGACGCTGCTGGGAAGATCTGGGGATGAATAAGCAGTGCTCAAGCTTTCGTTCCAAGTCACGGAAGCTCTTTAAAGTCAGTAAGTGGGCTGCTCTGACTCATAAAGGAGAGTGTGTAGAGGCCTTAATGGTGCAATCAGTAAAATTGAACGATTAGCAACAAATACAGCAAATAGCTATTTGCAAACCCCCACAACTATACTGTATCACAGGGCCATACCGAGCAAATTACTGATTTTACCTGATTGGAGTCTCATAACTTAAAAATACTCTGACCATACTATCATAATCTGTGACTTTAGCAGTTTAAGCATAAATCTACAAGAGTCAAAATATAGGCTAAAAACAAGACATGCAGTTGGTCACCTCCAGCCGATTACACGAGAATGTCACACTTTGACAGTGATTTTTGCATTTTGCAAAGTGCAGTTTAGAGCTTGACATTTTGACGCTCAAATGAGTTGTTTGTCAAAAACGTATGGAGGTGACTGGAATCAATCTATCGCTGCAGGGAAAGCCACAGAAAAACATTAAATAACACAAAAAGCCAGAGAAATAAAATAAGAAATACCAGAGGTGGCATTTGACCTTGAGCGAAGTTGGACGAGCATTTGAAATGACAAGAGTTTGTCAGGAATAACAAAAAAAGGAGAGCAAATTTGGTAAATAAATAGAAACAGAGATTCATGGTGACAAGCTGTGTGGTGTGACTCACTGGTGAAGCCCTCTGGCTGCCCAGCTGACTGTGTGGGTCCGGAGGCATGGTGGCTGTGCAGCAAGGTGCTGCTGGGGGGGAGGCCCGCGGGCTCGTCGTGATGGTTCCCTCCCTGATGGAGAAAGCACCGAGACACTGAGCTCCATCTCATACGGGCTCAGCCTAGATGTCATCCATAACGACGACGTCTAGCCTCATATCACAATTGACATCATATCCACGGTATCTGCTGGTGTCAGCAAACTAAGACTTCAAGATTTATTCAATTCCGTTTTGAGCCAAGTTTCAAGCCTGCATCACATGCCTGTACATTTTTATACATTTATAACAGCAACAACTTCAGTATCCCTATTCTGAAGTGATATACTAATTAGCTTTTGTTATATAAATTAATACTTCTACAGAGCAAATTCCAGACTTAATGCAAATTTTAAAAGTGTCAATTTGTGCTAAATTGACTTTTTCTGACATTTTATTTCTCCATGGAATATTCATATCTTGCCCAGCTCTAAAGGCCCTGATACACGTAGCAAGTTTTACATCAACATCAACCAGCAACATGATGAGACACAGCAACTGGGCAACTGTCAAATGGAATTTCGGCCAATCAGAACATAGAAACACAGAAAATAAATCTAGTTCCTCTCTTTCAAAGTTTAGTAATTGTATTGCAAGTGCTATTCAAATCATATGCAGATCACAATAATTTCAATGAATTCAAACAGATCACAATAATCAAAAGAGCATGAATAAAATAAATAAAAATATAATACCGATTTTTCTTCACTCCTCTTCAGCAACTGAATGTAGAGTTTCTACCATATCTATCATATTCCGTTTATTTTTTTAACTTTATCATCAGGTATATTATTTAGGTATTAATGTAATTGAAGAAACTAGCATGTGGTGAGGAACTTTCTAAGCTGGTCTACTTGATAGTTTCAAGTTTAAGGGATCGTTCTCTCCGTACTCCTTCGTTCAACTACTGCTGTGGCGTTACCATAGTAACAATTAGTCCACTAGCTCATACGATCTAATAAATATCTGTTCACTTGAGAACTTCACCTGAAATAAACTTTATCGAATATGTTTTAGTATATATACACACACACAACTATTTTAACCGAACAGTTAGGATTAGTTACCAAAGAAAAATGTAATCATATCAAGCTCCTTTGCCCACTATGCTTGGATGGCCGCCATTGTTGTTTAGAAATTTTTCAGGACAGCAAGATCACATGACCCCAAATCTGGACTGCGATTGGAGGATTTTGGGTGTAATTTGCTATGATGACCAAGAGGGGTCGCTGTTGATCTGGTATTTCCTGATATTAAATGGTTGACTTTTCTAAATAGAAAACTGAAATGTCAACATTGACGTGAAAGTTGCCATGTGTATCAGGGCCTTAACAGTGAGGAAAGCATGTGACTAACCATAGCGGGGTGTCTGTTGCTGAGGGCCAGGCCAGCGTTGGAGAAGGCCGGGGAAAGGCCTGCCAGGCCACCGTTGTGTACCGAGGACACAGCACTCAACAGACCATGCATGTCTGGGTGCGTTCCCCCCAAGCCTGGGCCCTGGCCCACTGCATGGCTACGCAACACATGAATGGCCTCCTCCAAACGATCCTCCATTTTGTTTTGCTGTAGGAGAGGGGGAAAACATATTTGATATTATTATAATTAGAAAAACAAGGTCAAA
Organism: Cyttopsis rosea; assembly: GCA_900302355.1. Classification (NCBI taxonomy): domain Eukaryota; kingdom Metazoa; phylum Chordata; class Actinopteri; order Zeiformes; family Parazenidae; genus Cyttopsis; species Cyttopsis rosea. The sequence continues at coordinate 4,719 of OMKR01024709.1, read as the reverse complement.
CAGTGGGGATAAGAAATGCAGTGTAAAATGAATAAATATTGGTTTCTATAGAGTAACAATAGCACGTCATTTTAGAGGTACACAACTCAAATGTGTCCAATTATAAATAGAATCGAAACAGGTTATAGCCTATAAAGCTCTATTAATGAAAAAGTAGATAACTGAATGTACCAGTGTATGTGGTTGTCCTTCGTAGTTTGGTGTGGTTGGTCTCTGCCATTGGGACTGAGCTCCTGAAAAGAGAAGATTTAAAAACCTCTTCAGTGGCAATTCTCTGCTTCAACAGCAGGTGGAGCTATAGAATCATGATCTGCTTGAGCACCCACTATTCATTTTTTCAATGATTTGCAATGAAAACACATCTTAACAAATTTGCAATCACCTGTGATGCCTTGAGGAGAGCCGGGAGTAGAGGGAGCTGAGGAGAAGTTGTTACCGTTGTGGTCCGAAGGGTAGATCTGAAAACACGAGTCAAATCAAAACCTCAGAAAACCAATCCGAAAAACACCAAATCAGTGATTATCAAACAATGTAGGAAGGACACTTTTCAGTGTTGAAAAACATAATTTACAAGACAGTTTTGGCAATTTCTACATTGATTACATCAAGTATGGAAGCAATAAAAGTAAATTAAGAAATTAAGTGTTCATTGATTAATTTTTAAATGTTATATATTTGGTGTGTCTAGGACATCAAAAGTTCACTCTAGTGAGTGGAAACCTCAGAAGCGATGCATTGTGATGGCCGATGATTACTATTCAAATAAACTTATAAAGCCATTTCCACTAAAACTATAAATACACACGATATAATATTATAAATACACTTTAATACACCCCCATACACAGCTTAATACTCTAGAGTTGCACCTTGCAAATGTTAGTTATATTTTCATCTTTTGTTTTTTTACTCTTTTTTTAAATTCATATTTATATGAGCTTCTGTAAGGGTAAATTCAACAGTTACAGAAGCTCGGCAAAAACAAAGCACCATCTTATCTTATCTTATGTCACTTACGGAGGCCAGAGCCTTCCCGATCTCATCTCCCGAACTGCTAGCAGTGGTGCCTCTGTTTGCTGCGGAGGCACAAAAAAGAAAGACGATTACATACATAAAAACACAAATGCTGCTGAGCAAAGTGCTATTATAACAATGCATTGTGGGATACGCATGCAAGCGTAGAGCCCAGTGTTTCCATACTACGATGTGCAGTAGTAGGTCAATCTGATACTTTTCGCATACTGTGGTTCAGACAAATTAAAGATGCTCACATACTAACTTGATGTACTAAATAGTATGCTAGTATGTGGTTTTGGACGCAGGAACACACACAACACGCGTAAGATATATTTTAACTTGATCCAAGTAATGAGCACCAACCAGTAAAGCCAAACCAAAGCAGATGATTTCCCATCAGTGAGAATCTTTCCAAAGATGTTATTTTGATTTGCATTATTTCAAATGGCTTACCCATGATGCCATCCCCATTAATGGCGGATGTGTGGTTGTAGGTGGATGGGGCCGAGTGGAACCCGTTGACCTCGCTGCCGTGCAGGGTATAGTTCTGTGGGGACAGAGGCAGGGGGTGACGCTTCTAGAAAGGGGATACAAGCAGCTGCATTAGGCACACACCCTCACAGGAGGTTAAAAACATCATGACAAACATCAAATTCCATCAGGGAAAGTGATCATAATAGTATATTAAAAATAATATTAATTTAAAGCTTTTTCTCAAATTTTCTATATAAAATACCAACTAAAATAATAAATAATACTGTGGAACAAAAGTAAACAGATTTTTTTTTTTTAAAGGACCATGTGTCCTACCCTACTCACCATCCTGTCTTGGGGGTTGATGGCAGAGAATGAACCTGGCTGTCCAATGTGTGGGGAGTTGCCCAACATGGCAGAGTAGCCAGAAGACGACCATGGATCCTCTGGAGTGGGAAGAACATTATGGTAAGTAATACATACATTGGGTCTATGTCAAAACTGTACATTTGAGTCTGTTCAGAGATGTGTGCAGGGCTACCTTGCATGTAGAAGGATCCTGGATAGACCGCTCCAGGCTTGGCACCAGGATATCCTCCGTTGTCCCTGGAATACTCATCACCAGATGTAGAAGCATAGACCTACACAGCGGGCAAACACATGTTAGTCTGGGCTTTCATCACCAAAACCATATTTTATAAAGAACAATTCCAAGTGGGAAGATTTTCCCCACAGTAGCCATAGCTGTGGAACACTACTAGTGTACACACGGTAGTGACGAGGTCATTCCACACTATCCAAAGCCATTTAACCGCAGTGGCATAAAGTGGCCACAAGATGGCAAAGGGGAGTCTGTCGGCCAGGCAGGCCGGCTCTTTGCCTGTGGAGGGGAGCACAGCGGCCATGGCATGCTGGGAACAGCGACGGCTTGAATCCCAGTGCACAGTGAGCGCTTCCTCTCTCTCCCAGGAGCCCAGTGACATCGCACCATCACTGCCCGCTCTGCAGCTCCTCCCTATAGATACTCTGTTGGCTCGCTCAATACTTGGTACACACACACACACACACACACTTTTCTTTGTAATGGGCATGCCAGGTAAAGAAGGAATGAAATTGGTGGTTTTATATTAGTCTCTCAATGTGTTCAATAAGCCTCTAGTTATTCCTGAGAGAGAAGAATGCTGCGCCTGAAGTGACATTACACTCCATGTGCTCTACAGCCATAGAATAAAAAGACAGACATAGGAAACGCTCAGTTTCCCCAAACACCAACAACCATCGCTTAGCCTCACATATACTAGAAAGAGGGAGAATGAGCGGAAGAGAGGAATTGAGAGGAAGATGGCTACGCTGCAAAGAATGCTAATCCAGAAAGGGATTTTTTTCTGTAATTTGATTTAACAGGGAGAAGTGGAAAGGGAATGGAGAGATGCACTTCTAATTACAGAGCCATCTGCCTGTTCCTGGACCACATCCAACTCCACAGGCAGCTGGGCTGAGGAGAGGGAGAGAAGAGAGGGAGAGAAGAGAGGGAGAGCGAAAGAGAGAGATGGGGGCTGGGATCCAGTCAGTGTGTTTGAGAGAGAGAAGTAGGGAGGGGGGGAGAGCT
>OMKR01024692.1:1760-16885 GCA_900302355.1 Cyttopsis rosea | reverse complement strand
AAAAACAAAATTGAGACTTTGGAGTGGCCTAGTCAAAGTCCTGACCTGAATCCTATTGAGATGCTGTGGAATGACATTAAAAAGGCGGTTCATGCTCGAAAACCCTCCAATGTGGCTGAATTACAACAATTCTGCAAAGATGAGTGGGCCAAAATTCCTCCACAGCGCTGTAAAAGACTCATTGCAAGTTATCGCAAACGCTTGATTGCAGTTGTTGCTGCTAAGGGTGGCCCAACCAGTTATTAGGTTTAGGGGGCAATCACTTTTTCACACAGGGCCATGTAGGTTTGGATTTTTTTCTCCTTTTATAATAAAAACCTTCATATAAAAACTGCATTTTGTGTTTACTTGTGTTGTCTTTGACTAATATTTAAATTTGTTTGATGATCTGAAACATTTAAGTGTGACAAACATGCAAAAAAATAAGAAATCAGGAAGGGGGCAAACACTTTTTCACACCACTGTATATAGTGTATATTTCTTAGAATAAATTTCAGTCATGAATACCACGCCCTTGTATTTTGATAAAATCTATGTTGAGATCATGGAAGGCGACTCGTATTTCAAACTCTGCCTTTGTGATGGGGATGGTGCGTCTCCGACCAGACCAACCCCCCATGCCTATAGCATCCTAGCGCTAGAAATTCCCCCGTTGAAATTCCAGAGACAGTGAGATGACCCGAGGGCAGTGCCGTGCTGCCAGACCGTCACGTGGTCCAGCCATTCACATCACACTCCCACTGGCCTTTGTCTGCTTCCCCCTTTCAATAGTTGCTGTTTTAAGAAAATGTAAACACTACCAGCGCTTTCCTGAAATAACAGGCGTATGTACTGTGGACTCGTGGACTTATAAAGGCAACGAGGTTCCCAGCCAAACACAGATGCATTTCTTTCAGTCAATCTCCTGTAGAAAGAACATCTACATGGGTGAAATCAACATTGTAGGAATCGAGTTAACGCTGCATCAGTCTGGAATGATGTTCTTGATTCAATCCATTTGTCCCTAATCCAGTTTGTGGGGAAGACAAGTCCGCCCTTATGACTGGTGTTTGTCAGTGTTTTGGTAAGTGTGTGTGCGCGTTTGTGTTTGAGACTATTGACATGTTCAACACTGACAACACCAAGGGGACGACCAGACCAGCTAAAGTATTTTGCTCACTAGTTAGTTGACCATGATTGAGAGAGTGGACAGCTGTCTGTCTTTTATTTATGAATGGTTGGTCTATGTCTTTAGGCAATTCTACTCCCACTAAAAACATCACACAATTTATTTTGGATAATTTACAAAGTGGCAAATTATAATGCATATTCATATATTATACATTTATATATTAGTATACATTTAAAACAAGAAAATAAATATGCCACAAAATTTCGTATCAATTTAAAAAAGTAGATACTATAGTTGGTGTAATTGGGCAAAAACAAAGGTAACCAAAACAAAATTTACATCAACGACAAGGAAACACTATGTGGAAACTAGTAAATCTTAAAAGGGTTTTAAGAGATAATATACCATCTCTACACACAGGGAACCAAAAGATCCACCATGTAGCTAAGGGTGAGGCTGACGGTAATATATATTCACTTAATTAAATTCTATATCAAATTCTTTATTTGTTTATGCTATGAATACTTTTTTTTTTTTTTTGCAGGAATTAACAATTATATTTTAAGATATATTTTAAATGCCAAATGAGGATGATTTGCAGTTGGAGGAGATAAAAGCATGTGGGGGATGGAATTACTTCTCAATTGACTTCACTGACCCACGTTGACGGTTCTGGCCAGTTCTGGACATTAACTTTTGTCCGTGCAAGGATGGATTTGGGACATTAGCCAGAGAATGATTTGCTAGGTTGTAACGAGATGTGGAGAGAAAGGGGGAAGAAAAAGACGAGGCTGACTTTTAGCTGCTGTGAATAATTAAAAATTCTGCCCTATTGTATTCACAATCCAATAGAAGACAAATTGCATAATCATACGCCAGGTACAAATCAAACACATAAAGCTCTGAGAGAATGGAATAACATTGGTTAACTATTTCATTTCCCTGACATGTGTGTTGGTATTCATGAGATGTTTTTAAGACTTATCATTTTTACAATTAGTTTTTACGTATTTCCATAACTTCTGGGAACAACCCAGTGAGCAGAACTATTTTTCTTTTCTTTTCTTTTCTGTTCTTTTTGCTTTGTGCCAACTGCACAGCTGAATCCACCCCTAATATCTTATTGTACTGCCTTTCCGGGAACATTAATTGCTCCTCATCATGGCAAATGCACATTGTGATTTTGGCACCCTCTGAAAATACTCTCTCCTTTGCATATCCAAGCCCCGGAGCCATCATGTTTTCCGCCGACACCAAAGTTGCTTTGGATTGTCTCTGCACCAGCAGGCACAGAGTTGTTTGTGGTCTTTATTAATCCCACATAGTTAGAGAGTGGCATCTTCCAATCACTAGTGAGCCAGCTTTAACAAAGACACTATACTGAAGCAATGCAAGAGTGTATTCTGTGGAGTTATTTCTGAAAAGGTTTGTTGTTTTATTGAACGGATATGAGGGAGAACGACGTTGTGCTGCCATGGGACGTTTGCATGATGCTCTTAAATACTGTAGCACTCACGCTGTCCGTCTCCCTGTGCAAAAGTTCTTCTAGTTTAGTTTAGTTTTTCAAATTAAACCCTAAATCCATGAAGACCAGCACTACCCTAAATGGGTTGCACTTTGGTTATAATTGAAGTGTGTCTGTACAATTAAGACGTGAATGAGAGTCTGACTCACTCACTTGATTAAAAAAGTTAGACTTTGTGAAGCGTGCATCTCCCTGAGGGGCTCCCATAGACAATGTGTTTGTTTTTGCCCCCTTTTTGGTTTGTTGTAGACAATTTGTTATTGTTTATTTTTCCTTTGTGTCGTGTTCATTTACATTTATATTAACACATTCGGCAGACTCGTTTATCCAAGGCAACAATAAGTAACAATAAGTATGTTTTTCACTAGCAGTTGAACCAACTTTACCATCAAAGCCTTCAATACTAGCAAGTAAGGCTGGGCGGTATTGAAAGAAAAAACATCATAATAACAAACAAACGACAAAAACATCACTATTGATAATTTGATGACAATTTGGGGATGACTCTTGGTGGTTTCATAAGATATTTACACAGAGAGTTGCATTACTTTGCTGTACAGTAATACACCATCTAAGAGTGGGACTAGCGACTGGGATGTGACCATTGTCGATTAATTTTTTAATTGTGGGAGACATACTAATGCCCCTGCAGTTGTGGGCTGCGACAAAGTTATTTTGGTATTGGAAATTATCCACCGTCATCTTGTAGTTTGGCTGGTTTGATCAATGTGGCCATTACTAGATTTGGCCCGAACTCAGTGGATGCATGGACACAGTCTTGGGATGCTCATGCTAGCTGACCTGTTTTCAAGATCGACGTCTAAGGTTCTCAGCTGGTCCACGCTCAGGATTCATGTTTGTTCTGAGTCATTTAAATCACCACGCAAATATAATTTAAGATTTGAACCATTAGTGCATTATATAAATGTGTTTTGTTCACTGTTAAAAACTGCACAACTTTGATGTGGAAAGATTGAGTGATAAGATTTGTTTATTATTATTATTATTATTATTATCATTATTATTATTATTGTGAGTTATTAAATTATTTACTTTTTCCTATCTATATCATTGTGTAACGTGTGGCAAGTTTGTGATATGACAGCCACAGTTGGAAATGGCGTTTCAAAATAAAAGCACAGCATCTGAAATTCAGCACACTTTTCTATCAAGTTTCTAAAGTCAAGTCGTCTCATGGAGACAACTGCCATCCTGTCTGTCACATTATTGCTGATGCAGTGACTCATCTATGGCCATGGATCGGAATTTAGGATTTCCCAATATTGTTACACTATCAGTCTACTTCATTTGGAATACATCCAGCTGGTCTATAGAGAATGTGAAGGTATGTCACGCTGCGTTGCATGTTGGGACTGGGGCGCCATGATAAGAGCTGTTTACCTGTTTTCCTATGATAGTTACCTGCTTACTTTTTGTTTTGTTTGGCTAAAATGTTTGTTAAATCGGTCAAATCGGATAGAGAAGGGAAGCAACGGTATTTGGACAAACTAAGCACGATACAGTAAATGACTTTGCAGCCCAAGACTGGATAACACACCCAGGTGCACTACCTCCACTCACATACCCGGATATTGTAAACTATCTCGGACCTCTTGGTGGCTGCTCGCCATGGTGGGTGTGGGTTGTGGTGCGGGGGGGGCCTTCCTCCCGATGCGCGCCTTCTCTGTGGCGGGTGCCGGGGGTGGTGGAGGGGCCACATATCTGGTTGTCTGCGGGCGTTGCCGGACCTCCCTTTTGTGTGGGGCGCTGTTGGGCGTGGGGGTCCCCCTGGTGGTTCTGGCAGTTCTGGCGGTTCCGGTGGGGTGTTGATCTGTCGGTGCGGGGCCCGGCTCCAGTCCTGTGGTCTGTGCCTGGTGCACGCGGCTTGGGGTCTGTGCTTGCTGGTGCGTCACTCCCAGGTGCCTGCACATGGGAGTGGGTTGTACTGTATGTCTGCGCTTCAGGGTTGCAGGGTCACCTTGCGCTCTCTGGGACTGGTTTGTGCTCCTCTGGGTCATGCGTGGGTGTTCTTCCGCGGGCTCTCGCCTTCTCTGGGGGTTGAGGGGTCTTCTGTGGCTGCGGGGCGTGGTGCTTGGACCTTTCTTGCGGTCGCGGAGTGTCTATGCAGCTGCGGGACTTATGGGTGGCTGCGAGGCCTTTTCCGCTGCTTGGAGGCGCAATGATATAGTTCTGACCTCATACACCAGAACTAAAGTCCTTCGCACTTACCAGTGGGCACACACACACACACACACACACACACACACACACGTGGACTAATCACACGCGCACACACACACCACCATCACCTGCACCGAATACACCCCCGAAGACCCTCCTGATTACATCCTTGTCCGTTTCTCTCCTTTACTGCCATAGCTAACACAGGAAAAGGTCACGTGCCCAATTGCTGTTCCAATTTTCGTTGACTTAATTAATTATGTTTTGTCAATACATGTTGTCGTCTGAGGTTTCTGTGTTTGTTTTTCCATGTACATGTTGTTGTTTGTTTCTATGTTTTTGTCTCACCCGTGTCTATTCTCTCCTGGAGAAGTAATGATGATTAGTTGTTTATAGATCAAAACATGGTGAGATTGTGCTCTAAAGAGGGGGATTGGTGGCGGTCTTGTATAACAAAAAAAGCTGTGCTCTTGTCAACCCACAGGTCGTCCACAGGACAGAGTTACTGCAGCAGTATTTGTTGATTAAAGAATGAATAAAGAGCGGCATTACAGGTCGAGAACTCCACTTGCAGATCAACTCTGTCCTACGTAGATGCAATGGCATACAAATACTCGTTGTATGCCAAGTATGCTGACAACACAAAAAAAACTTTAGTTTTTGGACTGAGTGCGTACACTTTGCGTGAATTTAAAAGTTACAAGTCTCTTGATGCAGCAGCACTGACCTACCATGGTGATGTTTTAACATTTTAGCCAAACAAAACAAAAGGTAAGCAGGTAACCATCGTAGGTAAACGGGTAAACATCTCTTATCATGGCGCCCCCGTCCCAACATGCAGTGTGCCGTGACGTACCTTCACATTCTCTATAGGGTCTTAAGTAATATCTCGGTATTCAGTAATTTTGATTCTGGTATCTTCATATGGCTTCATATTTTATATCTGATTTTGAGCTGTGAATAAATTAATTGATGGAAGAATTATGAACAGATAACAGATAATCTGTAATACCAATATTAACTGGTGCTATAGGGTGCTATAGGCAAGTACCCAAAAGTGAGTACTCAGTGTTGATATCCTTTGTAATCTCAGAACCACTTCCACTGTCTGACAGGGACAGAAACATTATCAGCTTTCTTTTAAATCTGATAATCTTTATCAAGATTGACAATGTTGGGTGAATGCTATCATAGATCCTTTTTAGTTATATAAGCAGTAGCGTGCACTCAGTTTACCTAGCGGCTGTTGGAATTGAAATTGGACAAACTCGATTTGTTAGGACCATGGTTAATTCAATTTGCAAGGAGCAGTACCAGGCGGCACCAAGCATAACTCAAATTATTCATTTTGAAAAAAAGGAGGCCAAACATTGGCGTAATACAGTTAGTGCAAAGTAGTTGTGGAGCCCAAAGAGTAGGCCTGTATGGTGGTCCCTCAGTGCAAAGATACTTAGAAAATTCTCATCTTATGTCATCAAGATTTCATTTATGATAACAGAGATGATGACTGAGAGATGTGGAGTGCAGCAGTTAGACATTACACAGTGTAAACCCTTGTTTACAGCATTGATTCTCATCTCATTGGTCATATTTGGTATGCATTAAGCCACAGATCACATTTGTTAAGATTTTTATTGTTAGGTATGATTTAGTCCAAACTTCCATACCTTCCCAACAACTTGTAAATTATATAATGGTGAACTATCAATCACTTTGCTGGGGAACCCCTGGAACCTCTTGAAGGACCACATAGTGGCCCCATATCCCACGTTGAGAACTGGTTTACAGCACTGATACCAGGCTATTTATGTAAAGGGGAGTAAAATACACGTCTCATATAAAACCAAACACTTCCCCAAATGATTCTAAATTTGTGCATTTTATGTGATTTCTTACTGGAAAATTATGGGGTTGATTGAATCTTGAAGCTATAAATCACAAATTATCCTGTAATCGAGCTAGAAGAGCTAGATCTTCAGCCTCAAGTGCTGGCAGCTGTGTGTCTGTCTCCCGTCATTGCAACAATCCAGTCTAAACCACTGTGATGTGATGAATACTGTTTTAATTTGATACTAGGACATGTGGAGCACAGCAGTGGTAGTCGAAAGATGAGACTGATTTTCCAATATTTATACAGTATACGACTTGCCTTCTACTAAGTTGTAATGGAGTGTATGCTCAGTTATCACACATCTCACGTCTCAGAGTGTGTAATATACAACAAAATAGTGTGGAACTTACAGTAAAGCTATAGCTAAGAATATAGATGAAAGAAATATCAGGGCCCGACACCAACTTTTAGAAGTAGTCGCCAAATTGGAAACCATGTATCAACTTTCGGTTGCTAAGACTGACAACAGTTGCAGAATTTTAATACTTTCATCATTGATAATGATCCTGTATAATTCACACGATTCACGCTTTAACCAGCCGTGCTGGCATTTATTTATGACAGACATCATCAATATATACTGGTGTCTCGGCCGGCCGCCACTCGTTCCTCTCTCTGACTCTGACCTCGACTGACAAACACCCAAACATTTTTAGCACCAGGTCTGGGAATTGGCAATCACCTCAACTTCCCACACCTGGTGCCGGCAGACGAGGGGAAGCCGGTGCAGTCCAGACGCTAGCTAACCACTCCCCCTCGTCTGCCACATACCCCCACCACCCAACTGAGGCTGGGGAGCCGTCCGGCCGCCTCCTTCTGGCCGCCGAGATGGGCCGAGGCCACCTCGTCTGCCACACCATATTTAAATATGCTCTCTTGTTTTACCATTTTTGACGGTGAAATCAATTTGGCAATTTTCAAATCAGTGGCCCGAATCTGGTTGCCTGTGGCAACTGGGCAACAGTTATTATACGGCCTTGAATATGCGACAAAATTCATGTGGCAGTTTGTCATTTTAGGAAGATAGGAAGAGGCACAAATGGCAGAATTCAGGCTGATTGACGCCGCACAGATATTTTGGGATGTTTGGAACTCCGTGCCTTCCTTGGTTGGGTTTAACTGCACAGGCCTGAGGCGACCCACAGCAGGTGGCAGTGAGCGACTCTGCTTTACTGTCTGATGGTGAGCCATGAAATGAATGCACAACTTTATTAACTTGTTTTTCTGCCAAATTCATTTTTTTAGGCTGGGAAGAGAATAAAATACCGCCAGAATTCTGCTTGTTATTTAAATGTTCCACTAACTGATCTAGCATTTGCCTGACAAAGCTGGTTCCCTTTGCAACAAACAATTTTTAGAAGCAATGTAGGTCTCAGTATTGAATTATTATAGAGTTGTGATAATGATATATGATCCTTCTTGCTCATGTTGAAACTAAAGGGATGTACAGTATCTACTGTATCTTTCTTTCTTTAGATTTTGAGTAGAGATTACAAGATCCTGTAGGCATACGTGTTATGTTTTTCGGGGGGTTATTTCATTTGAGAAATTAGCCTACACCAATTTCATGGTCAGATCATTTTGAAGTAAAATTTTTTTCTTGCTCTCGAAATTTCTGTTGCTCTCTAAATTTGGAACTATTTGCTCTGAAGTTGGTAGAACTCAGGAGAGGAGTTAGGTGGTGTGTATATTACGATGTTAATAGCTAAATGAACAATGTACTGAGAATAATTAACAAGTAACGGTGTGGTTGGGGAAAAACAAAGTCCAAGGGAAAAGCTCCTTTATTGTGATGGAGAACAATCTTGTTTGTTTGTTGAGCTACGGAGGTTTAGCTGCTTGTGATGAGTGGTGTTGAATGGACCACTCAAAAACTGGAAATGTCAGGTGGCTAGTTTATAGTTGTCTAATTTCTGTAAACAACCAGAAACACCCATCTAATTTATTTTTAAAGCCCTGGTGTGAGTGTTAATGACAAATATGAGCCTATAACTGAAGTGGATGAGGAGGTTTTGGACCAGATATAAGGCAGGGCCATGCCGTCTCCAAGTACCAACGCTGCTTAACACTCCCAGTGAGCTACTGTTGCTTTTTTGGGAGTTTCGTTACCAAGCTATTTCACAGCAGCATTTCAGAGCTAGCGTGCCTTCTGTTGTAGAGTGATTGTTCCAGTGTATCAAGTTAAAATGATATTATTCAATCGGTATGGTTGGATTTGTTTGAAATACGAAACAATCTGATTGGAGACCTAGTGTGTGAGGTGTCTCCTTTGCATGATCTTTAATAAATGTGCCACGTTGTGGTGTTGTCATTGAAGCAAAACTAAAGAGCTTTTGTGATTAACTACATTAGTTCATAAGAGCATTGGAAACTGTGTTTTAAACATTAATTTCAAAAGTTACATTGGCAAATATGCATAGTGCACGGATTTAGTTTTCCCAAATTAACTCGCAAATTGTGAGAAATTGCTTGGTGTTTTCATTTTTACTGACCTATAAGGAGTCATCAACAGATTTGATTAAGAAGGGACCCAGAGCTAATTTGATTAGGTTATTTAGAAGAATATGTGTTTGGCAATAAACATTTATTATGATGAAAAAGTTTACTTTAATAACCAGGAGAAGCCCAGAGGACATGCTAGCTTAATTGTTTGATGTTAAATTGCGTTGCTGCAATGTTGCTGAGATAATGGGTAGGAAAGGCCCTCAAGTCAAGGCAATTAACCGAACAGTGACTCCGTTGTAGTTAAATTGATTAGAATATTTTAAGTACTGTGTTTGAAATTAGCCATTGTCTAGCGCAATTTTACGCCGCGAGTTAATGTCGTACTTAGTCAAACGTTACACTTCATAAAGGTGTAACCACTGCGGTAAGATGTGGCCGATCTGGTCTGCCGTCAGGAAGACGTGTAGCCCGCCTCACATTGAAAAGGTCACGACAGGCAGTAAAACAAATGGTTCGACACATCGACATGCTGGTTTCCACTTTCTTCCCACCGCCTACCACACACACACCTAAAGGTCAGTCCCTGGGATGAGTTATAACACACATTTGTCTCTCAACTCGTTCAAGTACGTTTAGGCCGCACGTGCCGGGAAAAGTAATCCTCGCTTCCAACTGTTGATCAGTTACAGAAGATGACGAGTCGTAGATTACGCAGGTTTTCTTTCCGGCGCCTGGGGGGGATCCGCGGAGCTCTGCCAGGCGGTTTGCTGGTGCCAGCAGCGATAGTTTTCAGATTAGAGGACGGGAGAAAACCCACCCCGGAGGCAGGCTTTATGGCTTCTCCCCACTCGTTGGCGTCTCACAGCATATGGCGGCGCGTCGCTGCCGCTTCCCAGGCGAGGTGTGCTACAAATGGCCGTCCTTAGCAGAGCCACAGGCCTCTGACGATAGCCCCAGCTGTCGTATCGTGAAACGAGGGGAACCATCTGTAATAAGAGGGCTGTGGTTGGATTTTAAGAATCCAGGCAGGGTTTCAATATTTTATTTATGTGTTTAGACTTTGGCTACAATAATAGGTGGAGTTGATGATTGACTACAGAACACATTGGGTGGGATTCCACCAATGGTGGAAGAAGCACTTAGAACTAGAAGTACTTTTCATCTCATATCTACTCATCTCTTCATCTAATAGTATTAGTTGTGTCGTAGTAAATGAATCATTGATGGAGGAGTTTGATAGATCCAGTCCCTGAATTTTTATTTTTTTGAGTAGAAAACACACACACACACACACACACACACACACACACACACACACACAGTTTCTCCCTGTGGTGGGCTAAATGACACTGACTTCAGAGCCTCTAATGTTTACTAGCGTAGCTTTAATTAAACATTAAAAGCTTGCATGCACCAGATGTGGGTCGCTGTTTGGTGTCCGCATTCCATCAGTGGTTGTTGTGTGCTGGGATCTTGAAGGGGCTTTGTACCATACTGGTTTTTATGTTTGTCATGCTTATTGTGTGTTTACATGAAAATGAAAAACATTTGATTACAATCAAATGTTATACTAGTTAAATCCATTTAACCTATGTTGTTATGAGAAAGCTGAATGTGATTATGGAGATACAGTATATGCAGATACTTGCTCAGATACTGACAAAATATCACATTTAATCGGTATCCTTTCTTAATCTATTCAAGAAAAGTTATTTTGAATAGATCCATAGCATATGGTTAATGTGTGCTTATTATAACAATATGAGAGTTCATGTAAATGCACGTGTTTTGGTGTATTTTATGCTTTTTGGAATTACTTTTGGATCTGGTTTTTTATACTGTGCCCTCCCTCCAACAGAACATACACATAAAAACATTGGCTGATGATATGGTAAGGTGACGCATTATTTTCTGTGTGTTTTTGTTTTGTCATCTCAGTTTTCATAGCTGCATGCGACATTGAACTGAAATGTGGATGGATCAAAAATATAAGACAGAATTCACCTTTGACCCTTTTTAGTCAAACAAGTATCACGTCAATGACTTAACATGATACAATATTAAACATGCTTTGATGTGAAAATTATAAAATTTCCTTTGCCTTCAATCTGGTCCTAGATCTGATCCCTTGTGCATCCCTATTGGACCCAGTCATCATTCTTGGACAAACAGACATGTTTAGTTGTTATTTGTATTATTCTGTAAACCATTTGGTGTACAATTACCAGTACTAAATACAATCACCAGAACAGAATACAATCACAAGATTACATGAATTTATGTCCAGTTTGGGGTTGAAGATGAACTTTTCTGATGCCAACGTGTTGCTTATCGTTGGTCCATCCACTAAGTTTCCAGTTAACAGTAGAGGCATTGCGGCATTTCACCAACATTTGTTTGCGTTTTCATCTTATTTCATTTTGATGGGCATGCATTCATCCTGCATGACGCCTTCAATATTTAACTAATGGTTACTAACATCAACCCGTGCATGCTGCTCCGCGAATTCTCAGAGTAACCGATGTGATTGAGGCCGTTCTCTGTTGCATTATTCTGTTTTGTTTGAGCATTGAATTCACTCTAATTTATATTATCTGTCACTACAAACGGATCCAACTCTACCTGACTGATCGGCATGTTTTCTTTCACAAACAATAAACTGTTAATAAATGTTTTATTTGTTAGCCTATCTATGCCTGCAATAAAACATTTGCGTAAAGCTGATGGTAAGTTATGCTCAAATGACAAATAACAAAGTTACTATTTTGCTCTGCAACCTTATTTCAAAGTTCAAGGTACATCACACATCTACAGTATGAATAGTGAATGCTAACCCATTTATTTAGAAGACCTAATTGGGGGAAACGACTAGGTCTTCACAGTTCCTCATACTCCTCAAACCCTTTCCTTTCCTTTCCAGCGTGACCGTATCACTAGTTTTAGGAAGACGGGGATGAAGAAGGAGAAGCCGCTCATCCAGCACCCTATGGACCCCCTGTCGATCCAGGCTGAGCTGCCTGTGCCCCAGCCGCTCTTCGACGACCGCTCCATGAACCTCTCGGAGAAGGAGATCATCGACCTCTTCGAGAAGATGATGGTGAGCCACCCCATGGTTTTCCCTTCACCATTTTTGAGCTTTTGTGGGTTTTAATGAGCTTTAATGTCATTACTGCAGAGCGTCTTAAGAGGAAGAGAAACTTCGGGTTTCTGCCGTAAAGTGGCAAAGTTTAATTTGTCAATGTGTAGATAACATTACAGCAAGTGTGTGAATGTGACCCCAATAAAGAAATATAATAATATAAATAATAATATAATATATAAATAAATAATGGTAAATATATCATATCTGATCTATTGCTCTAAATGTACTATGAAGTATGTAGGAGAAACTAAGAATTCAATCAAAATGAGACGAGACGAGAATACACAAATCAAACATCAGAAATCATAAAAGAACGGACACATTTTTAGTACAACACTTCATTAAACACAAACTACAATCATTGAGGGTCATGGGACTTCAAACTAGCCCATTTTGGATGGATTCGACACGTAAAGTACAAGAGAAACAATGGATCAGAACACTTGATACCAAACACCCTCATGGGTTAAATGAACAGTGAAGAGCCTTATCCACCAACTGACCTGTGCACTACGTGGTACTGGACAGCGTCCGGTTCCCGGATCTTGTACTTCACAGGTATCAAATAATTACAAATTTTAGAAATATTTCCAAAATTGTGTTTGTGTTTCAGTGTAATTCAGTCACTATTTCATTTAAACCACAGGGCTCATACATTTCTATAAATGAGCCTTTAAACTTGTTTCAGTGCATCGTGTCTGTCAATCCCAACTTACTTAAAGGAAGTAACACTGATTGAGCTTTGGTGAGCCTTTTTTCTCCCTAATCAGATGGCAGCTTTGTGTTGCATCTCAGCCTCTTGTATAGCACTTACCTGGTTGGCTGCACCGAGCCCCGTCGCAGCACTCAAATCCCACACTGTGCACATACTGTAGATCACACATACACACACACACAGAGGGGTGCACGTACATCTGTGTGATCTACGTGCACGCAACTTATCACTTAGCGCCCTGAGTCAAGTTCACTTCAGTGAGAGTCACTTCTGCACAAAGGAGCTTTCAAGAGACTAAAGAATTTCTGCTGCTACCATTAACCAACAAAATAAATAAATAAATAAATAAATAATGGATTTATGGCTGTATTATCAACCGAAGAACTGACAGGAGTGCAGTGAAAATATTAGTTTTTCTTGACCCGTCTTCACCCGAGTGACCCCAAACCTCAGGATGTCTCATGGTGCCAGTTGGCCAAATTTCCACCACGGAACAATAAGCTTTTGTTTACCCGCGTTGCAATCCACTTGTTATGCCTGACCCCCCGTTTGTAATTTCCAACCACTCTGGTGCTCACAGAGTGTTTGGTCAGTGGTTTGAAATGGAATTGGGCTGATAAAGTGTTTTTTAGTTTTTTCCCCATTTTGATCCATCAACACCCACAAACCGCTTCAGCAGGTCGTCACCAGAGCACGGCTGTGATATCCAACACAGTCACTTAATATCGCACTTGTGGCAATAACACAAGTTTCAATGTCACACTCTCACCGCGGCTGCTCACCATCCTGGGAGATGGTTTGCTACGGGAGAACTAAAGGTATCACACGTGACACTCGCTTCATAAAAAAAATGGTTAAAAACAAACGGTTAATGCAATGCAGCTTATCAGCACTTGTGAATTACATCAGGGCAGATGGTTTAGCCTCAAGCGACCCATATATCTTAGGTACAGTATCGACCAGCTGGGCTCACTTATGGCCCTAATTAAAATTAATCAAAAAGAAGCCTAAATCAATCTGACACGTGTTTTATTTATTATTATTATTTTTTTCTTTCTTTCAATTATTTTTTCATAATATAAAAAAAATAGAAGAAAATTTCTTTGCTACAAATGCAACACATTTACTACACACTTGGTATCCCTACACAAGCAAGAATTCTTAGATTTATTTCTTCTTAGATTATCATGTACTCTAAAAAAAGTGGTATTAGAACAACCAACGTGATGAAATGAAGAGGAAATACAAATTATACAATGGTTTTATTAATTCTATCGAGAAATTAATCGTCAATGTCGAGACGTTTTCGAAAGATTAAATAATTAACTTTTAGGATGTTGACAACGACTTCATAGGAATCCATCAGCCTGCTTTCAGGAGACCAGGGTCAGGTTTTTTTTTCCTGAGCGGGAACTTGGAGAAAACCAAAACCTTGTTGGTGGTACCTTATGCTAGGAAAATTAGAGGATAAAGATGGAGGCAAGTGATGGAGCGTGTGTGGATGCTCTTCTCTTACAGTATCTTGAGTGTCTAAATCATAAATCCCATGCCAATTGAAAGCTGGTCAGATGTTGCCAGTTGCCACACTGGCCGTTTGAGGGTAAGGGAACCGCCTTGAATGGCAGTTCTGAACAGTGCCCTCTGCTGGCATTGCGCATGACCTCCTCCAGTGACACATTTTTATTTTTGGAGCATAAACCGTGCAATAAAAATATAACAAACGCTGTATTTACACTTTTTTCCACTGTAAAGGGGCTTAGCTGTTGCCTTCAGAGGCTAAGCCGCTTGGACAGACTGTATCGGTTGCATGCGTGAGTGCTCTTGGCGCTTAACACTGAATTTTTCAGAAGTTCACCTCATTCCTGCTTGTAGCTCTTTCACACTTGCATTTGTACTCCATTGAAATGGGCCGTTGCCCTTATGTACTGCAGGATTGGAATATAACAAAACACTTTCAGCCCATCTCTTTGAAGTGGCAAGCTGAATTACTCTGGCTCCATTGCATAGGCTGGGTGTGTGTGTGTGTGTGTGTGTGTGTGTGTGTGTGTGTGTGTGTGTGTGTGTGTGTGCTCTGTGTGTGTGTGTGCGTGTGTGTGAAAAGTGCAAAAAAGTAAA
>OMKR01024670.1:5832-20577 GCA_900302355.1 Cyttopsis rosea | reverse complement strand
GAAGGAATATTCACAGCAGGCGTAATCCCCTTGGAATTCAAAAGTTTGAGACGTTCATTAATTGTATTAGATGGTGAGATAAATATGTGACCTGAAACAACTATCATTATTATTATTAATTTATTAATTTATTAATTTATTAATTTATTAATTTATTAATTTATTAATTTATTTATTAATTGTTGGGGCAATCTTTTTCAAATCCTGCTCAATTGTTTGATATGAAAATGGAAATCTGTACTATACTGTAATAATGTCTGATTTTGTTCTTAGAATTGCATTTTTATTATTTCATTTTTATTATCTCATTTTCATGATGTATTTATTATTAATATTATTATTTAGTTAAAATAAATCTAATATTTGGTCATTATTTCGTTTTGGCCGCTTTTAAGACGTTCAATGTAGCTGCGTTATGCACGTGCTGTTTCTATTGTTGGGTGGCGGTGCAAAGACGAAGGTAAACCCGGATGTTAATGGTGTTAAAAACAAAAACAAAAACAACCTAATTTTGAATGCAATTGGGACTTAGAGTGTAATCGACCCGACACTGATGATGTTATGGATTGGCACGTTAAAGCCATTCCTCCTTTGAGAAATCTCACTATGTGCAATCACTGTCACAGTTGACTTCATGAATGCTGAGTTAGTTTGTTCGGTGGTGGCAGGGAGTGGCCTCGCGGGCTCAAAGTTTAATATCTTTCCTGATGGGTATTCCTCCGAGCTGCCGCTGATATATGCACAAAGAGCCGTTGTGAGGAAAATAATAGACAGTCCATCTGACTCCCATGCTGCGGTAGTCAGACATCACAGAACAGACTCGTAAAATGCTCCCATAAAGTGTTACATTTTACTACAGACTCGCCGTGTCAAAGAGCCTGTGTAGAACTTGATTCAGATCCTGGGAATTATTGACTCTGGAGAATTCATATGAGGTTGAAAAAGGGACGTTTAACTATATAAAAATCCTGTACGGTGATGGGTGTTGCAAGTTAGCTAATTAAGTAACTTGACAATTTCCAGTCGTTATCTAAGTGAATCAGTCATTAAGCTACTAATTATCTCACAGGAGTAATAACTAGAGGCCTTGATCATGTATTCTTGAATCATGTGAAAAATACATACTTTCATAACCTTAGCTTGTACATTGCCAGGGATAGAAAGAGCATCAACATTAGGCATGTTGACTAATTGTTGGCTGGCAAAATCCATCAACCAGGACCAGGCCATAAGAAACATGGTTGAAATATCCATAAGGACTAAACGAGGCCAGTGCAGAAGACATAGGAATTTGAGGAATTTATACTTGGTCTAACTAAGTCTTTGGTAGAACTCGAAAATAAAAAGAAATGCGCGTATTTTACGTGAACATGTTGAAATACAATTGATCACAATGCCTTACTAAGTCGTTATGTAAGTGTTTACATGTTTAAACAACTTGTAGTCGTTTTGACAAGCTAAGATTTGAGTATGAGTTACGAACTGAAAAACCGTCAAAACAATAGAAATCCCAAATCATCCCACTCATTTACAGTCACTTGTTTTGTTATCGTCAGTTACTTCCAACGCTTGTCATTTCTTTAACAATCCAATAGCGATGCAAGACTCAAATGATTTGTTCGTAATGAACAAATCTTTTAAATGACTCAGGAGTCGGTCACTCCGCCAAATGTGTCGTTCAAGTTATTAATGCACCTCAAGCAGAGGCAATGACTCCTGAGGATTACATTAATGTGAAAGATTTCCTGGGAGAATTACATTCAGAACTCAGAGCCGAACCGACTCCGAAGAGTCGGAAAAGTGAACAAATCTTTTTACTGAGTCACTCGTAAAGAGCCAAATCTCCAAAAAGAGCTTAACTTTTCTTCGCTGATATCCCAACGTCAAAGGGTGCTGTAACAGAAGGTTTCCTTTCCCCCTGCAGTGTCCTGTAGATGCGTGTTAGCGGCAGCCATGGCGTGATGGGGCTGACCTTTGACCCCGACAGTGGGCTGACACCGATGGGGGTCGAGAGATCTGGTCTTCTGCATGTCGCAATTTATTCTTATTCCCTCGGACATTGACGGCCTCTTCTGTAAATAGCTCCCGTTTCTACGTGGTATACTGTAGATCACAAGAGTGCTTGGCTCGATGGCATAATTCTTCTGTAGAAAAGGTTGAGACGGTTGATCAATGACGTAGCCGTAAAAGCGCAATTTAATTCAATTCCGTTTCATTTAATTCAATCGAATTCGATGAGTAATGGTCATATGCGTGTTTTGAAACAACGGGTGTTCATTTATTAA
This sequence comes from Cyttopsis rosea, assembly GCA_900302355.1. Taxonomy (NCBI): domain Eukaryota; kingdom Metazoa; phylum Chordata; class Actinopteri; order Zeiformes; family Parazenidae; genus Cyttopsis; species Cyttopsis rosea. The sequence goes on along the minus strand of OMKR01024670.1, from coordinate 18,292 downwards.
TGAAAATACTTGATCTAAGAGTACGGCCAGTGGGGAGGGAGGAAGAAGAGGGCCTTGAACCCCACTTAATTAATACGGCAAAATAAAGTTGATTTAGTGCTCCATCCATCGCTTAACTACATGAAACATGTACAGCCCTTCGGTGATTTGTTGGATGACCAGTGCAGAGCCATTTTACAAAGAAACCCGGAGCTTACTTTGCATGATATGCTGGTCCCTCTTACCTTTTAATTTATAAATTACACCCTTTTATTTATAACTAATTTTCACCCCATACAACCTTTGTCTTTTTATCATATTATTTTTTTAGCTGGCACTTTTCAAGAAACAGCCATTCAATGTATTTGCGTTATGCATGTGCTTCGTCTATATGATGTTTCCGTTGTTGGTGGCGGGGTCCACCTTTCCCGGCAAGAATGCGCTGATCAGGCATGTGTAAGAAGCAATAGGCAGTTACAGTGAATTCGATAAAGCAGCGTAGTTACAGTTAGTAAACTGTCGATATGGATGGACATTCACAAAAAAGAACAGCGCCCTGCTATCATAAGTGGATTTAAAAATAATTCTTTGCATGGTCCAAAAGTTGCCATGTAAAAAAGCATATTAAACCAAAATAATAATATATTATAATTGAATCACCAATTTGCCTTGATGCTTGGCAGAAGTTATGAAGAACAGCTCGATCAAGAAAAAAACTCGAAAAACGCAAACGTTCAATTTCGGTAATAAGGTACTGACTCGAGAGGGACAAATCGCCAAAAGAAGATTCAAACTGTCCAGCTCTAATCGGACCTCGCATTCCTGGTTTAATACGGTGAAGTTGTGATGAACGGATACATTTGTCATTATGTGATTGTAACTTAAGAGATGATAACATTTTATTACCACTTTATTACACTGTAACACTTTAATAACTTCAAAGGTATTAACCACAAAATAATTATAAATTAGGCATGTTCAATTACAGTAAATTATTAAGTTAAATTATAAGTACTTAAAAATAACTCAAGTCAAATATGACATTTCTTTCTGTTTTTGCGTATTTTCAAAATGAGAGATATGTCAAAGATGGATTTTTTCGTTTTTATTACTTACAGGATTTTTTATTAATTACATTTAAATTTACATTTATATACATTATATAGAAGATTAAAACAAAATGTAAAAATAAACAGCACATTTGTAGAAGTTGTGAAAAGCACATATTTTTTTATTATATTAATAGTTTTTTCACGCAATCGGAAAATGCTATCGCCGCATTTGACTTAGACGTCGAGGCCCCATGCCAGTTCATTTTGTACTACTTAGCGGCTGTGGGACCCAGTCACTCCCTGCATGATTTCTCAGAGCTGTTCCACGGTTACATCTAGAAACAATAAAATCTTTAAAAGGGTTTATGCAGATGTCAATATCCCTCGGGTCCATCAGTCACGTTGAATTCTTTGAGTGCAGTCCAAGATGAGAATTGCGTTCAAAAACGCTTCCCTCTCCCTCTGGAAAAGGTTGCTCGGTGGGGATCTAACGTTCAACTCTTTTTTTAAATTGCCATTCCACGGGGCGCCGTGCCTCCGGAGGGGGATGCCGACACAACAACCAAGCTGAGAGTAGTGTAACGCCGGGGAATGGCCGCTCTGAATTCAATGCCAAGTTTGGGCATTAAAATGAAAGAACGAAGGCTGAAGGTCTGGAAAACAAACAACTGATGTCTTCCATTCACGCAAAAGTCAATTCATTCATTGGTTGACGTGTCCATATCAAGGGTGCGGCGGCCGCTTTTGAAAACCTGCTGCCGCAATGTGTAGAGTGCCTCCAGTGGCCGTTTCCGGAACAACTGTTAACTTAACTCCGCCCACACCAATGCAAGTGAATGGAGGATGAGCCGAAGGAACAAATTGTAAATACACCTTCAATACCCAAACACCTTAAATTGTTCACCTCAGTTCCCTTCTTGGTATTTGACTGTCCCAATGTTAATTTGACCTACGGGTCAGGTGGTGGGCGTACCCTCCGGGTTACTATATCGAAATGCTGCCGTCCACCTCCCGTCCATACTGCGCGGACGGTGTTCGTTCCAATTAGTTTTTGAACCGCAGGCAAGATGGCCGCCGTGTTTTCGGCTTCAAAACAGACCTAAGTGAATGGGGGTCACGCTGTCCATTTATATACATATAAATGTACTATGTACATATATGCATGTACATACATATACAGTACATATTCATAGATATATTCATATATACAGTATATACACACATATACACAGTTGATGAATTATGTGTTCCTTCAGTCTTTATATTCAGAAAACAGAAAATGAATCACTTATTTAGTTAACATGGTTCCAGTCTAGCGGGCCTGTCAATCACATCACGGCTAGACAACTGGCCCTCCGCAGCTTTTTGGCACCCGCTGGGAGGAAATGAGTTATTTCTGTGCTCATTTTTGTGATCCAGGTCATGATGGTATGACCGGTTTTCACAGCTTGTCCGTTCTGCTTTGTTCAAGTACCGCACGTCAAATCTCATTCAGTCACTTTGACCGTGATAAACAGGAGCGGGGATGGCTTTCCGCAGCGGAGTGCACATTTCACACCATTTCATCACTGTGTCCATTTGTGTTAGCTTCCTATGGCCTAATGTCGAACCACTGTGTTTCCCCTCCCAAAAAGGGGAAACAGTGGATCACATTATCTTGTCACAGTGCATGTTGCCTTCTTACAAGATGTTGCGAAGATATTTGAGATCCGGACGAATCGTTTTGGGATTAAAGTCTCCGATCGCAACGTGGATAAAGGCTCGGGAAGTCCTTAAAGTCAAAAGCATTTGATATTACTTGTGTAAAGTGCATGTAATGGATTATTGCATTGGTATGCTGCCGCTATCTATCTATCTATCTATCTATCTATCTATCTATCTATCTATCTATCTATCTATCTATCTATCTATCTATCTATCTATCTATCTATCATAATCAACTGCACTGTAGATAAATACGTGTTTTCTTTGGCCTAAATTATAACAATACATTCTGGTGAATAAACTGGATACACCTTACACTATAAGGTATGAACATACACAAATAATACATAAACAATAATAACAAGTACGAAATATACACTGCAGTTTGTTCCGCAGAATGATAATTTGAGTGGCGACAACGGGTACGCCCAGAATTGTCTTTGTCTCCGACGGGCTCACACAAAGCAATTGGCGGCATTTCAAGGTAGGATTTTCAAAATTTATGACAAAAGCACTCAGAGTGACACAAGCACGCTGAGATTTACTCAGCTATTCAAGTGCGGATTTCGCACGGGTGTGCAACACTTGAATACAGATCGAGGGGCAGAAGCCAAACTCTATTTGCTGAGGTGTGGAAGGCTGGAGAGCGGCGCTCATTATGCAGTTCAGGACATACTGTATCATCGATTAACATTCATCACGCTCAATCTACCTCAAACTCCGCGTCGGCCCAACCTTCCCTGCAAATGCAAAGCAGCCCCCGTCGCCGCCGTGGCCATGTTGGTCGACAGAGGTTAATGGAAGTGGAACACCATGTCAATGGATTCCTGTGTATTTAGAGGACCTATACAGCTGGGGAAGTTCAGGGGCATACAGTGTTTACCGAGTGTTTGCCTTTACAGCGCTTTGAAAGTATTCACCATGGCGTTGAAGGGTTGTGGGGGTTGCACTCCAATGCATCTCAAATAGTCTTCATTTTACTACATTAACCAACATATTAATACATTTAGTGAAGTCGTATGTTGAATGGAGGACCAGAGTATTCCAAACTGTTGACTCATTTGTTCTTTCTCTTGGCAATCGCTCTCTGATTCCCGGCTAGTCTCCGGCTATAGTTCAACCTCTGCCTCTGAAGCCTTCTTTGGAACCACTTATTTTGAATGGTTTCAGACTTATTTTTATGCTTTCATTTCTAAGTTCCGTGGTTGTCTCCAAACGAAATAGCTCACATTTTTCTGCATTACCCAAAATATTAATACATTTGGTTGAGTTTTATGCTGAATGGAGGACCAGAGTGTTCCAAACTGTTGGATCATTTGTTCTTTCTCTTGGCAATTGCTTCCTGATTCCCCGCTCGTTTCGAGCCTGAACCACTTGTTTTTGAATAATTTCAGGATGATTTTGATGCTTTCTACAAGTCAAATTGTTGTCTCTTCACAAACAATCTCACAGCCAATCTGATTCCAAAATATTTCTTATTCCAAATTTGTTTTTGTGCTAATTGTGGTGACTGGTCAGTGCAAATCCTACATTATCTGAAATTGATGTTGACATGGTTGACCACACAATATTATCCAGAAAAAAAAACATTTGGCATCAGAGACAGAAGTTTTTGTTCTGTCATCAGTGCGCCTCTTCCTTCTTATTCCCCCAGGGGTAAATTTTAGGTCCTTGAACTGTTTTAATTGAAATGTTAATTACCTAAATTACCCTAGTTAATTACCTTAATTACTCTTATTCAGAAACACAACATTGAATTCCTCTCATGCAGATGACACCAACTTATCTCATATTGGGTCTTCTCTCTCAAATATTAGGTTCTCCTAACTTCCTCTACTTTACTAACTCTAAATCAGAGATCCTGTTGTCCATGAATGTAAAGGCTGAGGTAGGTATTCTTGGGTTAGAACTCTATTTTGATTGACAAGTGTCAAGGCTTGTAAAGTCATGTTTTCGCAGCCAAAGATAATCCCTTTTTATCATCTGCAGAGAACTCCCTGTCTGGATTTATCTAGGTAGCTAAATATCATGTTTAAAATTACTTTAAAATAAAACATCACACAATGTGTTGATGCTCTCACACACACCAACAAGATACTCTACAAAACACCGCCGAAAATCAACGGTGCAATTAAACTATTAATTAAATTACACTAGTGTTAATTTTGTCAGCTATATTTTTATTTAGTCTTTGTCTTAGCGCTGTATTAAATGTCCTTGTTAGATTGTTATCAAGTTTTAGTTGACTAGTATTTTTGTCAAAGAAAAACGATTGCCTACTAGATGGCTATGCTGATTGGCCAAATTATATCACGTGATGCGGAAATAATCTTTAGTGTCTTCTTTTGTCAACAAAAATAAAGAGAGATTTTGGTGAAGTTTAAATTTTTTTTAATACAGTGTTTAATACAGTCTCGCCTTTTATGTCAACAATATAAAATAGGAAAATAAACAAAAACGTCATTGACAAACATTATTTAGTCATACTAAACACTGCCAAACACACTTCTGGAAATCAGCATTATACACTGAAAAAAACCCACTTCATTTAACCCTGTGTAATGACATCCGTTAAAATGAAATGACAAACCAATGACGCAAACATATACGACTAATATGTGCGTCCAATAGGGACTTTCATTCAGCAAGAAGCAAGTTCAGAAACTGGGAATTCTGACAGATCAGAGGTGTGCCTGGGACATGTCCCCATTTTGTCCCCATCTCAACTATATCAGGAACAATTTCCGGAAGGGATTATCCGCTAGTGTGGGGAGCATTACAGATGGAATCTTTAGGCGTGTAGTGCTCAGATCTATATTTTTTTCTTTTTTTTTCTATAATTCCAATGTGTGTTATGTAAAAGTCCAAATACTCTGACATACAATTTCTCTAGCAGTGAAAGTGCCACATTGACATTTCTACTTGAGTAAATGTATATAAGCACTAGCTCTTAAATGTAAAAAATTCTAAATGTATAAGCACTTGTCATACACAAAAATTTTGGTCCTTCTTAAATTCATGTTAATTACCCTTTGGGCATATTTTTCAGAAACACAACATTGAATCCCACTCATGCAGATGACACCTAGCTCTATTAAATCCATTTAAACCCTGTGAAACAGCCAACTTATAACACATTCTTTCTCAGATATTAGGTTCTAGATGTTGCAAAACTTCCTCCAATTTACTGACGGTGCCCTGATGTCTGATCATCACTCTCAGTGTATTTGCATGGCTAGGTCATCTGTATGCTGATAGAACATTTCAGTTTATTTTTCATTTTGTGCAAGTTAGTAGCGGTTCCTCTTGGTCCAGAGGAAAGGAAACACCACCGCTTTAATATCTTGTGGAAAAATATGTTTGTTTTTACCTGCCATAGAAAAGGTCCTTATTTCTTCTTCTCAAAGTGGTTTCCAGACAAAGTCGGGTAAAGCTGGTTAAATGGACCCTACTGTTTGCCTGACTGATTTAGTGCTCAGACCACCCGCCTGGCACCCTTGGGCCTGTAATTGCCGCCACTGTAGTGACAGTTGGAGAATCACACAGAAGAGGGATTATCTGGTGGCAAAGGTTCCTCTGTACTGCAAAAAATGTAGCAATGATTGTTTGAAGGTGCCCATGGAGCCAGCCTCTCTGAAACGAGGAACGGAAAATAAAAATGTCAGAGCACATGCTGTCATTAAGGTACATTCAGTGGTTCCTTGCACTAATCAAAGGCAACGAGTGATAGCAGTGAGGCGATGATGACAGTTGTGAAAACCATAACTATGGAATTGCGTCGACCCTGAAGACACTGACTGTTGGCCTCCTTTGGAAGTTCTTACTCTGCCCTCATTACGCCCATACGTGCTCTCGTTTCACCATACCTACGATATAGATAATGTTATTATGTTCATTATGTAATGTGTTCCTCACCAATGAAGCCACGGCACCTTAGGTAGTGATCCTTTCTTGTGGGTTATTGTGTTTTGAAAGGTTTTCTACAATTTATGGCTAGTGCTGTGAGACCTGCGAACGATTCAGGACTCTGAATAGATGAACGAACAATGAAAAAGAGCCGAAAGCCGAGTCATGCATGCGCCTCAAGCAGAGGCAATGACTCCTGATCGATTCACAAACGAAAAGGAGCCGTGTGTCTCAAATAAATCTCCAAAAAGAGTCTTTTTGGGAGCAGGTATTCCTTTTCATGCTCCGCTCTAAGATAATGAATAATGAATTATTCATTCATTAGTTCAGTCCCCTATTCCCCTGTAGATGAAATCTCCACACAAAATTCAAGAGCGCTTGCCCTGAAAGGAAAAACTTTGCGTCCAAGGGCATTGCCGCAAGACAACAGCTGACTTTTTAAAAGTAAACTTGAAAGGAACAAATACGAGTATATAAGTTTGAATGGGTAAACAAATCCACTTTTTTCGAGCAGAAAAGGGGTTCCAACTCAACTGGCATTTGCTGACCCGACAGGATAAATAATTACAATGTCAAATTTAATTTGTGTTGCATAATCAAAGTTCCCCTAGAGATGCAGATTAGTAATGAAAAGTTTGGCTCGTTTTGGCTCTTTACAAGTAACTCAGTAAAAAGATTTGTTAAATTTTCTGACTTTTGATTCTGATGGAATAAATTGCTCTCGTTTGTGAACCGCTTCAGGTATCATTGCCTCTGCTTGAGGCGCATGCATGAGTCACTGGTTACAGAGTCGTGAATGAATGACTACTTCACGCAGTGAATCATGACTTCTGAGAAATTTAAAAGATTTGTTCGTTACAAACAAATCATTTGTGTGTCTTGAATCACTAATGCAGAAAAGGCTGAATTTAAAATCTTTAATTCTCGCGTTGCCTCATCTACAAAGGAGAAAGCCCGGCATGACATTTTTGATGCTGTTGTCAAAACGGAGGGAGCTAATAACCCCGCCCCTGCTTATTCTCATTGATCCTTTGAGTTGTCAATCAAATTGTTAGGAAAGCGCAACTTGTAAATGGTCCTGACTATGCAAGTACTTCCTTGGCTGACAATATGTGTTTTAAACACAGACGTTGTAGTGGCTTCAAAGACAAAACTTGATGGTATCGTACAAGTTTGGGCCAATGATTTATTGAATACCACCACTGATCGCTCCATGTTGGAACGCTCCTTTGGTTGTCCATTCCTGCGTGAAGGAGAATGGAAGTATTCTTAAGTTAGTTCCAATAAACCGAGAACATTTTTGATTGATTTTGCCAACGTTCACCCATATCGACAGTTTAATAACTAGAACTGGCTATGCTGCTTCGTCAAATCCGCCGCGGCTACCTTTAACTTCCCGATTTGTGCAACGGAGGCGGCATATAGAGGAGTACAATACATTAAATTAGGCTGTTGAGCTGTTTCTTAAAAAGTGGCAGCTAAATGAAGGAAAGAATAATTTTACGGATTGCCACATTGAAATTCCATTCCATTCCTTCGACGTTTCCTTTCGGCACCTTTGCATCAGCGGCCGTGGACTCTCGTTGCTTTTGGGATCAGTTGTTGTTGTTTGTTGCTTCGCGATTATATTTTTTTATCTGATTTTGTGTTTTTTCACCTGTTGAAATGTGAAACGAGTGCCTTTTTGGGGCCATGGGTGCCAGCTGACCTGCGGTGCTCCATGATTTTGGGCAAGGTTTCATCAGAATGTCCCCAAATTGCGATTGGCCAGAAAAGACACTCCCATAAGGCAGCGTGCCAGCTGTTAAGAGGAGGATGGTGACACAGAGCTCATCGCAAAGTCACACAGTGAAGGCTGTGTGTGTGTGTGTGTGGACGACCGATGCTCAGGCGCTTCTGTAGCCTCCACGTCGCGTTCCTCCCGATGTCCTTGTGTTTTCTACTTTTGTTCTACAATCCCATGTGTGAATAACAAACTGTTTACCGATTCTGATAGTATATACAGTAAGCTATGCACGTTTTGTTTTTGTTTCTTTTGTGTTTGGAATATGACATTCAGGAGATTCCATTTGCTTTAAATATGCGAATTAAAAGGAATTTTCCAGTAATTTCCGATGACCTTTTCCACCGACTCTTCGGACCCCTTCGTTCCCTTCAGATTTTTTCTTCCTTTCACTCGCTCCGTTGAAATCGAGTGAGTGTTTACGGTTTCTGAACAATTTCACTGTTATTTCAATAGGGCACATTTTTACACACCCTCATTTCATCGAACCTGGCGAAGTCGATGTCACATCTCGAGGTTATTAATTCCAACATATCAAACGACTGCTGATTGACATTCATAGGGTTCGGTGTTGGGAACGGCTCACCCGGGTAATATCGAAGCGCCCCCTTTAAGAAGGCGAACTGGCAGATGAGTGGCCCCGCGTAATTGTTCTCTTTGGAAGGACATTCTTTAAAGATTGGAGGTATAATTACTATCAAGCTGCCCACCATCAGGCTGGCAAATGAGGATTATGCATGGAAATGGACACCTCTGCACACTAACCACTAACTGAAGGGTGTACTTCATGCTATAAATGCCATTCCCACCTCTCTCTTTTGTTGCTGGTCGTCCAGTTTTTGGGTTTAGAGTTTTGAGTTTGTGGTTTAGTGTTCATAATGCCCAGGATAGTTTTGGTAAAAAAGTTGGGTCCGGCGGCCCATAGCATGACTGGTCCAGTGGTCTTCTCTTTCATTTTAAGGCCGTAAACCTCCGACTTATTTTACGATTGTTGAAATGTTATTCATCAGATTTGGAAAACTTGTGGTGTCATCCTGTGCCATATCTCAAGGGAACCAATGAGTGAATGTGGCCTTAAAACCTGTTTATGGCAAATTTGTCTTTCTTCCTACAGTATATATACAGTATATACTTATTCTGTAAGTATAGAAGAGAAAACCGTCCCCCATTCTGGGGTTGGGGGTCAGATAGGGAGTCAGGCGAGTTTTATGGACGGGATGATTGTGTTTAGGATGCCTCTGTGTCCATGTCAGATGGGATATCGCTGGAATATAAGCTTTGCTTTAGTTCCTCAAATAGCTATACAAACAAGGTTGTACACACTTTAACGCTGACTTGCAATGCACTTATTGTCGACAGCATCTAGTTTTGCTCCAGTTGAAACAAACAATGCTACTTTTTGACTCATCTAAGGGTATAGACTGATGGTCTTTTTTTTTTTCTTAATCCCCAGACACTGCCCTTGTTATGCATCTACACGAGCAGGACAAAGTGGTGGGATTCTTTCCGTTCACCTCGTGTATGTATCCTTAGTGGAGCCTCCTGCTTTGTCACCCGCCTTTCTCTGGAGACAATGCAATTTTCATAGATAATTCAATTTAGACTCAAGGGCATTGAAATCAAAAAGGCACTTGAGGCCACTTATGCCATTGTTACAGTGCCAATGAATGCAGATCTTGACAAATGTACTGCTGAAATAGAGACACAAACCGCAATTACCTCAGAGAATATTCCGGCATAGGCCTTTGCTCGGGATGACACAGCAGCAGACTGAGACTAACTTGTGACTTGAGAAGGAGTCAAGGGGACAACAATCGAGTTAAGGGAGCACAGTCTGTCTCGGTTGCACAGTCTGTCTCGGTTGCACATGGTGCACGGCGCGCACAACGCACGTGCATGGCAGGGATGACACAAAAGAGGAATTCCACGCTAAGCGACGTGAAACACAAAACAGGTTGAAGCAAAGCATTTTAAATGAATAAATTCAGCCAGAACACTGGATACATTAAATTGTCCTAACCATTTTGTCTCCACCCTGTTACAGACCGTGTATGTACAGTTTTTTTTTATAAATATACTGTATATACAGCATGGTAGATGCGGATGTGAATTATTGATACATTGTGATCGATTATTGATATTGGTTAAATTAGGTCTATTGTATATTACCAAATTCTATATTCTTTAGTTCATTTCAGTTTTATTGCATATTGCCAATGTTTCAATATTTAAGTACTTTTTTGGATTTATTGCATATTGCCAATTAATCTCTATTTCAGTCTATTACTATTACTTATCTTTGCCTATAGAGAGCTGCTGTAACACTACAATTTCCCTCCTGGGATGAATAAAGTATTCACGCGTTATACGTTAAAATGATCGATACCTCTGCTCTTTTATAGGAAAAACTATAGAGGGTCGGTTAGCTTTCAGGGTATATGAGAATAATACACTCTATATGAATATGCATATCTACCTGAACTGCCATATTGTAACAGTCACAACATGTCAACAAAGTCAATTTATTGCTATACTGTAAGTGGCACTGTGTCATCTGAGCCACATAAAACTAGAAACAAGATAAAATAATATAGTACTTTATTAATCACTTGGGGGGGAATTGTGTGTTACAGCAACTGATGCAGGGATACAGTACAGAAAGTCAAAATATGTACAATAAGTAATTGATATATGCATAGAAAATAAAGATAAATAATAGACAAGCTCGAGAAAAATCAATTCTATAAAGAATTGAATTTCAAGCCAAAGGAAACACCTACAAGCATTGAAACATTGTTTTCATTTCTTCTTCAACATTTGGCTCCAGTGGTTGCTTTTCTAGCTAAAGATATAGGCAAGATGGAACAAGCCAGGATCAGGTGGAATCGTGTCATGACTTGGCTCTCTTTCCTGTGTGTGTTGAGGACGGGTGATTTTAACCTGTGCTCATCAATTCCTCTGATGAGCAATGGGTGTGCAGCCACCCCTGCTCCCCGGTCCAATCAACTAGACCCAAGACAGATGTGACCGCTCAAATTACACCACCCCCACACCACACATATAAATATGAATATGTATTGTATTTATTAATACTATTTAATATGTATTTATTGTTTGGCACCATAATAAATAATCAGTCTGTCTATTTGAAGAAGCGAAGTTGCAAGATTGTTCGATTGTTAAGCGTAATACACTCAACACTATCTTCCCAATGCAACCTGGCAACCCCAAGTTGCTCAATCCAAGGGAAAACATGTACGATAAATTGTCAAATTAGATTCTTAAACACAATGCACACTCTACACTATCTTCCCAATGCAACCTGGCAACCCCAAGTTGCTCCGTTCAAGGAAAGAAAAAATCTAAATTGCCAGATTAGATTGTTAAACACAATACACACATTCCAGATGCAGCCTGGCGACCAAGTTGCCCTATTCAATGCAATGCATGTACTGTATGTCATAGGTATAAGTGAACTAGCTATGACCATGTAAAGCTTAGAAAGGTAGGTTGGTAGGTTCCTGTAATCATCAGAGAAATTATTATGCAACAACACAACATGATACTTTGGGAGGTCCACTCACTCCGGAAGCTAGAATTTGGTGTGTTTGTTTAGCGTGTTGGCGTGTTGTGTTATTTAAGTATGTGAATACTTGCTGGAATATTTCACTCCTCATCAGCGCATCAAAGTTCCCCCATGGAAGCTACACCCAGGGTGGTCCACACCTCAGCGGGCTGCAAAACACGGCACTCCGGGGGTCCGGGATGTGAGGTGTTTGAAATGATAATAATAGGATTTACTTTAGCTAAATTAACATATTCCTCAAGCGTACTACAATTTAATAAAATTTTATTGTGTTTGAAGTTGTTTTTTTCCCCTCTCATTCAGTTTTGTAATCACAATACATATGAGAAGTGTAATCAAATAAGTTTTAATAATTTTCTTTTTAAAGGGGTGGTCGGGTGGCCGTGTGTCACGCCATTTTTTTGTCTCAACATTCATTCTAGGGAGGAATTTAATGACTTTAAAACACAC
>OMKR01024659.1:3188-14835 GCA_900302355.1 Cyttopsis rosea | reverse complement strand
GTTCTGCAGTTGTGGAGTCTGAAGTCGGTTAGTCCAATTAGACCCGACATGGCCCGAATATGGTGAAGCTGTATTTATAACGTCAGGTTCTTCAAAAACTCCAGAGTATGAAGCCCGTCACTCCCCCTTGAGATAACGGCACAAATTAATCCCGAACTCGGGCCCCCCGGTCGTGCGTGAGCGCGACCTATTTAGACGCCGACTGTTTTATTTCATGGGAGCTTTCCTCAAAGCGTGTCAAAGTAAATAGGTCTGCGGAAGGACTTTTTCTTTTTTAATTCATTTCAAACGTGACAACTTTTAACGTTGTGTTTATTCGCTGGCATTTCGACGCTCGTCACACGAATTTCCAGAACCGGTAACTGGTAAATATTTTGACGCCGCATCCGTATGGACATTGTGATTTGGATTTCAGGTGAAAAGCATTTCGTTTTTTTTTGGAATTTCTCTTTTATTTTTTACCGTGCAATCTCAAAAATCTCAAAATACTCCTTTTCAGAAGTACACACACATAGAAAAGGAAAATTAAATTAAAATAAAACTATGTACACTTGGGGAGTGATCTTTTCGTTGCAACATAATCGTTGATTTGTGAAAATCAAACCAAGCCTAGGTTTCATACAAGTAGTTGACCCATTTTTCCCAATGTGGAGCATTTGTTCCAAATTGTTCCGCTTCATGACAAATGCTGTTATTTGCTCCATTTTGGAAATGTCCATCCATGCATTTCAAGTTGGGCTCGATCATATAACCGTTTTTCTTTTTACCGTCCACCGGTCACCGTGGGGGTTTCTGAGAAGGTGTGATAAAATACCTTGTCAGGTTTTTTCCAACCGAACTCCCTCCGTTTCGGCGACCCGGTACACCGTCCATCGATACCCCCATATCGTTGTCCATTCCTTCCTCAGATATAATTATCCCTCCTTCCTTCTCCCATTTTGTTTTAATGCATGAGGTCGAGTGTGTTTTAAGATTTGACAGACCCTTCCTTACACATGCACGAAATAATTCTACCACCGGTTTCTGAATTCTATGCTTTTCTAAGCAGTTTTATATCGTGTACTTGCCCCGGTGACATTTGTCACCTTGATATTAGCATAACGCCGCCTCTGCAGGTGCCGATAAAAGTCTTGTTTCTCTCATAAGTGTTTTCTCTTTGAGCATTTCAAAGCTGAGCCGTGCGCCTCCTTTCATTATGTTGCATAGAGCTGATATTCCTTCCGCTGTTCCCTTTTATAATAGTTTTCCATATTTTAAGGGTCCATTTCACCCATTGGTTATCAATCGTATTTATGTAACTTTGTGCGTCGTTATCGGCTAACATTGCCTGTATGGGAATGGAAGGTACTTTCTCTTCAATGTTTTTCCATTGAGCATTATGATTGTTGCACCAGCACATCACAGCTCTCATCTGATGGCTAGATGGCCCCATCCCCCCTTTTTCTTTGGCTAATTGCAAGGTTTTGAGACGAACCCTTGAGTCTTTTACCTTTCCATATATACCTTGATAACATTTTTTGCCCTAGAACGGCGAAATGTCCTCAATGTCCTCAAAACGTCGTCTGCGTAGCAGGCCAATTTATGCTCCGTCACTTTAATAGTAATTCCCCAGATATCTTCATTTTGTCTAATGTATTGAGCCAACGGTTCCAAATATAATTCGAAGAGTAGCTGCACACGCACAACCCTGTCTCGAACCCCTTTCGAGGGTCAAACTATTTTATAAATATCCATTGGCTGTAACCCTAGCAATGGGAATGTCATATTGTGCCTGTATGGTTTTAATAATTGTGCCATGTACTTTAAGACAAATGTATGTAGAACTCTGTAAAGACAATTCCAACGAACCGAATCAAATGCCTTTTCAGCGTCCACGCTTATCACTATTGCTTTCATTTTATTTTTTTGTATATGATCTATAATGTGTAGTGTCCCTCGTATATTGTCGTGTTTGGCATTGTGGCATTGTGGGTAGGAACTCCTCTAATGGTCTGGCCATGATGGAAGTAAATAATCCTTAATCTGCATTAAGCAGAGATATTGGTCTAAATGACCCACATTCCATTTTTCTTTGCCTTCTCTTGGTATAGTTGAGATTATCGCCTCCTTCCGGGTTTTTTAAAGCCCAGTTCAGCGTGGGAAGTATAATAGGCGTTTTAAATTCCTTATACCATGCTTAATTTAAGCCTACTAATTGCAGTTTTTAGTTCACCTTCAGTTATGCAAGCAGTCATCGTTTTATTTTGTTCTTCATTTCAAGTGGGTAGCTCTAGAGAATTCAGGAAGGTGTCAATTTGGGTTACGCGTCACCCTGGAACTTTGGAAAACAGAGTTTTGTAGAACACTTCAAAAGCTTCTTGGAGTTCACTTAGTTTGTTTATTTTTATTATCACTTTTGTTCTTGGATCCCTAATTATATGAATTTTATTTTCTGCTATGTTTTTTTCCGTTTCCATGCCAATATTTTCATAGATTTAGATCCACTTTCATAGTGTCTGTTTCAGAAACATTCAAATTTTCTTGATTTCTTGTGTAGCCACACCGTTAATTTTGTTCCTAATTTTTCTAATTTCCTCTAATGTTTCCTTCAGCTTGTTTTGTAATTCCTCAAATTATTTATTCCTTGTTTTTTTTTTCTTATATGAAGATATTGCTATAATTTTCCCTCTTAAAACAGCCTTCAGAGTATCCTATAGAATGGGAGGTGAAACCTCTCCATTATCATTGAATTCTAAGTAAAGACTAATTTATTTTTTAATTTGTTCCTTAAAATAGGGATCACTGAGTAAACTTGAATTTAGTTTCCATGTATTATTCTGTGGTCGCAGGTTAAAGATCAACAGATAAATAAATAGGTGCATGGTCACTTAAGTCTATTGTCCCAATTCCACAGGTGTCTATTTTGTCTTTATCTTTTCCGAATCTTATGAAATAGTCTATTCTTGTAGAAAGAGCATGGGCGGCAGAATAGTGAGTCCCTTCTGTTCGGGAAAAGGTGTCTCCATATGTCAAGACCGACATCCTCAAAAAGTGTGTTAACTTTCTTGTGTAGGGACTTTGTTTCGTGGGTTTTTCTACTGGAAGAGTCTAACTGTGGTTGGAAGTGTATATTTAAATCTCCCCCACGGATCAAAAAGCCTTCTGATTCCGTTATCTTCCGTTATATGAGTGATTTTCTGGAAGAAAAAAAGCTAATATCACTTCCTGGGGGTGCATATACATTCAATAGAGCAACTGGATTCCCATCTATATTCACCCTTACTAAAATAAATCTCCCATTTCAAATAATTTTTCAAACTTTTGCTTGAGATGAGAATAGCAACTGTTCTATCTCCTGATTCATATGAGGAGAAAAACAGATTAGTCGTTAGTTTAATTCATTTTCACATAATTTAAATGAGTTTCCTGTAAATATACCACACAGGTTTGTTCTTTCTTCATTTCACAGCACATTGACATTAAAATAAATGAATGTTACTTTGCCTCTAGCCATGTGAATTTATCTGTCAGTGTATCATTGAAATGAGCAAAATGGAACTTAACAGATCTACTCCCTGAATAAACAAGAACACAAACGCAAATGAAAATAAAATAGGTAAAGAAGATGTAATTCCAAGGCCGGGGTCTCCAGTAGATGACCCTGGGCTGAGCGAGAGGAAATGTCCGGCTGGGGGGCCCTGTGGGCTGAGGGCCCCCACTGTAGCATCCAAAAAAGTTAAAGAAAAAGTCTCTATGTCCTTTACACAGAAAAGACTTCCCCGTGTATTCCTCCCACGTATATATTCTCATTTAGATTGGGAAAATAAAATAAAATAAAATAAAATAGAGTCACAGAAAGTCCACATTAAGAAGTGTATTTCTTAAGATGAATATAGCACCGTCTATTTTGCTTAGCAACACTTTCAGAGTTAGGCCTCGTCCACACGTATATGGGTATTTCTGAAAACTGATATTTTTTATTTCCCTGCTTTAACGTTTCCACAGGACTGCTGCGGGGGTCGTCTTATCGAAGTATATTAGTCTCTCACCTTTCCCCAAGCCTTGCGCATAACCTCTTTGATTTTGTAGTGGAGGAATCTGACTATTATTGACCGTGGCTTGTCTTCCCCGTCCCCGGAGGGTCTCGAGGCGAGCGCCGGTGTGTGCTGTCTCGATGTCAAGCTCCGCTTTTGTTAAACTTGCCGCATCGTTTGGATGAGGGTTACCGTTAGCTTCGCCATCTTGTGCCTGTGTTTTCTTTGTTTGCAGGCTCTGCAACGGTGCTTTTTTTGTTTCCATCCCTTTTTCCCATTCTTGCCCCACTTACCACTTCAAGTATTATCGAGAAGTTTTGTGTTTGACGGTTTAACGGGGCGAAGTGTGAA
The DNA here is from genome assembly GCA_900302355.1 of Cyttopsis rosea. Lineage (NCBI taxonomy): Eukaryota > Metazoa > Chordata > Actinopteri > Zeiformes > Parazenidae > Cyttopsis > Cyttopsis rosea. The sequence continues at coordinate 10,471 of OMKR01024659.1, read as the reverse complement.
GTGTTTTTTCGAGGGAGCTGTTATTTTAGGCTGCCATTCAGGGTGATGACGCCACCAGAACCTTGGCAAAAAGCATTTCTATTGCTATTCTTATATGTGACCGTGTGATGTCAAGTCAGAATGTGAAACCGTTTTGATAAAATAAGGTTATAAATTCTATCTACTTGTAAAGGACAACATCGGCTCTTCTTCATGTGGTAAAAAAAAATGTTGCGGTGATGCCGAGAGGACGCGAAGAAGAAGCGCTGACGTCACTTCCCTTTGATGCAAACATGCAGATCAAGATCATCCTTCCATATTCCGCATGATGTCAAGTCAGAATGCGAAACCATTTTGATAAAATAAGGTTATAAATTCTATCTACTTGTAAAGGACAACATCGGCTTTTCTTCATGTGGTAAAAAAATGTTGTGGTGATGCCGAGAGGATGCGAAGAAGAAGCGCTGACGTCACTTCCTTAAACAATCGCTAAAGAAACAACAACAAATAAACACCAGAAGCAAGATGTTTCACTTCTCCGTGAAAACATATCATCTCGTGTTGTTATGGATTACGAGAAGAGGGCGGCAGAAGCTCTCAATCATATTACAGAACTGCGCTGGAACTGCACAGCACGAGGCGGCGCAGCGGGCTCCCGGAAAAACAACAATTCCCAGAATGCAAATGGCGGGGTCCTCCCTGCCATTCATTCTGGGATAGGTGGCTGAATAGAGCTGAGTGGGTGATCATGTGCGCGATCTGAAATGAGCCACAATTTTAAAACGATCATTGTTATAAAACAATAAAGGCAGGAAATGGGAATGTTTAGAAGTTACAGAATAATAGAGGGGTCATGCTAGTATAGTGAGCAAGAACTTAGAATGAAAACAAACCTTAAACGTAAAATCAAAGGATTTACTTGAATTTTGCATTTTCCAATATTTTTATAAATGAATGATTCAAACATTATTTCAGTAAAACACATTCAACATCATCTCATTGAAGGAGTACAGCACTATGCAATGTGTATTTTGTGCTGCAAAAGTCTTAATGCTTTCTCCAACTTTAACACAGGTTTTCTCAGAACTTATGTTTGCAACAACTTAAGCAAATATTTTGGAAGCTATGGCTTATTAAAGATTGATTCCCACAAGTGATACCTTGTTTTGAAGCTCTGATTCTACACTTTAATATCATCTGAAAAAAGGTAAATCAAGTCAAGTATGCGGTGCGTCACAAATGTCATGTCAATATTTATTCTGGGGGAAATATTTGTTATATAATATTTTTTTGCCCAGCCCTACTACAGTTTGTTTGTTGTTATTTAATCTGAAAAAATAAAGTGCACATGCGTTTGGTCACAAAAGGGTAAAACGCACATGTATCCCAAAGATGTGCAAAGGGCACTGTATAAAGGACAAACCAGTGGATTTCACAAAGCTACCTTAAACACGGAGAAGACAGTTACTCTTTCGAGGATCTAATAGATGGAAACAGGAAATCGATGTGGCTGGCAGCCTCTGTATGCTGAATTGTTAAAAATAAGACCAACCAATTTTGTGCAAGGTATAGACTATGCAATGACGATCTTTTGTCAATACATAAAATTAATCTAATCGTAACCGATGACCTGAAGCCAGCAAGAATTTAGAGGTTCCTAATGTTTTCACAAAGTATGTATTACATACAGTATAATTTAATGATCTTGTTTAAAAACCCGAGAGATAAATTTAAATATTTTAAATTTTTTGCTCCAATATCTATATTAAGCGCCACCGAAAAATGTCTCAGGAAAGTTATTCTGAATACCGTTCGTAATGATTTTATCACCGCTCTGTATCATTTTTGTTTGACACCGGATACCGCTGTTGGCGGAAGATCAGAATTTCTAAAAAGAAGAAACTGATTAATGAAAAAGGTGGTGCATTCCTGCTCCCCCTATTAGTCGTCGTGCTGCCTTTTATTACAAGTCTTATTACCGGAGGGCGATAGACTATTTGACGATATGAGATGGAGCACAAGCAGAAGATGTATCTTGTTCCATTAAGACAAGCAAACAACCCTGCCTCTTAGTCTGCAGGAAATTATCTGGATAGGAGACTAGAGGAAGTACTGAATCTGTCTAATATGTCTAATGTCAGTATATGCATGAAAAGGCAAAGAAATACACGACCATTTTACATCGTTATCTATCTATGGTGAGTCCCTGTTACAGCCTGTTCAAGACAGGAATGTTGCGCCATTCCGCCTCACGTTTTAGAGACGTCTAGGCCTGAAGGGTGGGGTGTATTTTTAAAATCACTTGCGAAAATAAACGTGCTTCTGACGTCTATCCCTAATGTCAATGTGCGACAGTCAGACTATAAGGGTGGTTCCACTGTAAATAGTGTAGAAGGAGAAAACCCTGACACAGGTTTTACATATTCACAGAAATCGAAAAGAGCAAGGGGTCGTACAGGTAGTACAATGTTTGATGATCCTGTTTTTAAAATTGATGTGAATGTTCAAGCTAAGAATCCTATTTTTAAATCACCTGATATACTGTAGCACAGTCGTGGTTAGATTTTGGATTTGTTTTAAATTTTCACTGTTTGATTTGTGATGTTTTTATTTTATTTGGTTTTTTTTTCTTTGTGTTATCGAATGATTATTGAATTGAAATTTGTCTTTGTATGAACTAGTAATTATTTTTATTTCATTTTGTTATTTATTTACTTATTTCTCCTAATCAGTCCACCAAAATAAAAAATAAGTTTCTGAACAAATTTGAGGCGAAAAATAAGCAATCCAGTTGGTGAATCTTCATTTATATTACATCTACAAGGTGTAACTTAAAACTTCGCTCCAACTTTCGTAAGGCACGGGCACTGCTATGTAAAATAAATACATCTACAGGTGGACGGGAAAGGCAGCACACAGCGAGTCAGAGTCCAATATGGCATTTGCTGGTGCCCCATTGACTCATGTGTTTGACCAATCAACGTACGCTTACGTCTGGACCAATCACTGTGCACTTGCATCACATCACGCATGGTTCCTCTTGCGCTGAAAATTACCTGCCCTGGAGTAGGCGCTAAAAAAAAGTCCCTCTAAACAGGGTTCTAAGAAGTTCCTGTGGTGCAAAAACCCCTAATGACTGGCAAACTGGCTAATATTTTGGGGTTCCCTCCTGATGTTATAACGTGCTATCGAGAATACGGCCCACAGATTTATGGCTCCATATCCTGCTGACATTTACAAAGGGTGCTACAACATGTACAGTATGTGTACAGCGACATAGTAGATTATCAACTTGTCGGTGACAGCTACGTGCCTCTATTATGATGTGTTAATATAGCCAAAACAAGCACAAGACACCCCATTCTGTTTATTTAAAACAATAATCCATGATATAGAGATTTCTTTAAAGACAGATCAAAATCAGCCTATGACCTTTAGATACAGAAAAGTAATTGTGAAGCTACTCTCTAGACCTGTTCATGAGTTAGAGACCACACCACAATGAAAGGATTGAGTTTGTAGGTTTTTTGAAGATGAGAAGAAAGAAAGATTGATGGAACGAAGATAAGGTGATGGTGATGATAGTGATGATGATGAAGGGATGATGCATGACTGACGAGCTGGTGAAAGATGGACCACAAGGAGTCTTGACTCTGGATGGGAGAAGGAGTCTTCAGGGTGTCTGGCCTCAGCCATGCTCCCAGGGTTCATGGGTAGTAGCACACAGTATGGAGCAGGTCTCAGTGGGATGTTTAGAATGGCTATGCCGCTATTCAGAAAAGGTCTAAACCCTGCCAAACCACATCTGAAAACAGCCGGCAGAGGATTTGCAGGGGATGTGATCAGTAATGTAACAAGTGCCATGACAAATTGACAATAGTAAGGATTGGCATCTGTGGTAGTGCTTAAAAGACCATCAAAATATCCACCCGTAGGACATGGACGTGTCCAGGAAACACAAGCAGATGAATAAAACATCAGCCAGGCTTAGGAAGTGGTCAAAGAGCGGGAGGATTGTCAATGGTGTTTCAAAGCATCTCAAGGCTGCATCGCATAAAATTATTTTAAATGGCGTTGATCCATAGATTGTCGGAGGAGTACGTTAAGAGTGAGCTAGACCTCTTTACCCTGCCGCTGACTCAGATTGTGACTGACCTGTGATTCATGTCACAGGCTAACAGGGGGTATAGCATCGATTTAATCTATTTAAAACTAATGCAAAATATCCAATCGATCGTGTGTGTCTCAAAAGATTTTCAATCCTTGCTGGTAACAGTCTGTAACCAGGAGAATCTATTTCTCAGACAGATGCCTAAATTTATAGTTATAGCCTTTGTTGACAACAAAGCATTCTCTGGACATCACGAGCGTAATCCTTTTCGATTTCAGCATTATAACACAGAATTTATGGCTATACTGTATATCCTGATGGACAATCATTTCCAGCTAAACCCTTTCAACCAAATTTTGAAAATGGATTGTACAACTGCGAGTATCACCATCTCATTCAAGCAACCATCTTAAAGGCAGAGGACTAGCCATTGATCGTGATGACTTTGGCGATGGTTATACCTTATTTTGTTTTAATTTAGAGGCTGATGATGGTTGTGGACAACATGTTTCACTAATCAGAACTGGCAACGTACGTCTCGAGGCAAGATTTAAGACGGTGCTGCTTTGAACCATAAATGTGATCTGTTATGCAGTTTTGGACTCTTATTGTTATTGAAATATCTAACTGTTGACAGGTGTTGCTCGATCATTACTAGGAATACGCTATCCAACCATGAATTCAATAGAGCTAACCATGGTTATTAAAAAAATATATACCATGACCAATTTTCTGGAGGTATTTGCTTGCGATCAGCTGCCCTCTAAGGCAGGGGTTCTCAAACCTTTTGGCTGGCAACCCCTCAGAAAAAAAGTCTAAAGGTTTTGTGACCCCGTCATTCCGACTCGCCAAGGTTCGATCTAACAACATAGTTAAGTACATGTACAAACCTCTGTGGAGTTGGCACCCCATCTGATTAGAATTTGAATAAAATGATTACCATTCGTGCTGCGTTTGTGCTGTCTTGTTTGTTTGTGCTGCGTTTGTGCTTAGGGTGACCAGTCCCGCCTTTTGACCAATTGTCCTGCGTCCCGCAACCAGACGGAATGTCCCACATTTTGATCAATTGAAGCTTGTAAATTGAAATACATACACTTCTATCATATTGAAATTTATTCCCATGCATTCATTGTGCATCTGAATAATTTAACTGAGAATTATTTTTCTCAAATACATTTATTTTTTAATTTTAAACGTCATTTTTTTGTGCATGAACTCATCGCCAGATACACAAATGCAATTGAAGGTCCTATACAATTTATGAAATAAACTGAACTATAAAGATGAACTTTAGATAGAAATGGTGATATACAATAAACCTGACAAATATAAGCCTTAAATCACCACCAAAATGCATCTTACAAAATCTATTTAGTGTTATTCCTGAGACTTCACACAAGGACGATTTCACACACCCTCCTTTATTTTAAAGAGCTGTAGTATACGGGAAGGTTATTTAAAGCAGAGCAGCGACGGGGAGCGACGACCTTTGGCTACAGAAGCACAGCACGACCTTTGACAGATCAAGGACAGAACGAAACAAAACAGAACTACAACCGCGCCTCACAGGGCTTTTGAAATGAGATTGGTTTGCAGCAGCTTTGTGAAAATAACAAGACTCACAAAAAAGTTCACAATAGAAAATGGACACAGGGGAAGGGCTTTGCCCACATATAAGCACAAATGAAGTTTTATTCAAAAAAAGAAAATCACATTAAGAAGCCTTCACATTTCTCTGCATTTCAGGATATCCAATTCCACAGCTTATTACTTGGTCATAATAAAAATTAAAATAAATTTAAGAGCACTGGATTTTTCTTGTTTTTGAAAAGGCTGGAGCATGCAGGAGGCAGGACATGATGCACGAAGTACATAAATTACACACGTTAAGTAAATTAATACTAGACAATATGTGCACATACCACATCATACCATATGTCAAAACATTTAGCTGAAATATCAAAGCCAGAAGTGGTACTAAATGAAGAGCCGTTTGGGAGCCTCTGTTCACATATGGGCTCAACCGGACATTACCCGGACTTTGTTCTAGGGAGCCGGTGGGGCAAAGCCAGTTAAATGTCCGGTCCAACCGATTCGGACATTTGCGTTCACACATACAGTACAGCTCCTCCGGGTAATGTCCAGATCATTTCAGGGTTGCAGTAGATGTGTGAAAGCAGCTTAACAAAGGGAGTCCTTGATGTGAACAAGGTTCATCACATCCAATTCAACTGCCAGAGATTTGACCCGATCAGCCACTTTGAGAGCCCATCTGCATGTACAGTCAAGACTATTCATACGCTAGCTTTGTACAGGTGGTGGAATTGTGTTTTTGGGAATTGTCCAGCTCTGTACCTCAAAACTGACCTCTCCACTACCTGACAAAGCCCCCACTGGTGCCAAGCCCTTTGTTCATATCTAATGAGCCCCAACCTGCTCTCAAAATGTCAACCAGGGTTTGTGGCCAAATACACCAGACGGGAGGTGATTATAGCACTACAAACAAATACAGAGAAAGATTTCCTTTGCAAAGCAACAGATTTAAGGGAATTCTGGTCTTTAAGGAAGCAGCTGATTTGAACAACTACGATTTTAAACAAGAAAAAACACGACATTGGCCACACTCTTCAGCAAAAACAGTATCAAACTTAAATTTTATTGGTCATTTTAAGTAATGTGCCAATACAGATCCCATATAATTAACAAAATACGACTCAAGCCTCTAAAATTAGGTTAACATTCTTTCAAAATTCGATCATTTGCGCAATTACCGTCAGGTACAAAGATACCCCTCCATTTAAAGGCTTTTTACCCCAAATCAAAATCAATTCTTGAAACTAAACATTCAAATAAAATAAAGCTCAACTTGCACGCATCTTTAACGCAAATGACCTTCTAACATTTGACTGCCGGCGGGGCGTCCATCTTGGGGGGCTTCAGGCTGAACAGGCTGCAAAGGTTCACTTCGGGGTCGACGTAGTGCGGGATCTTCCTCTCATTGAACAGCCCCGTCAGGTCGGCCTCCACCTTGGTGCGGCGCGACACGCGCATGCGCAGCGCGAACAGGCGCCGCAGGTCGTCCTCCACCAGGGGGAGCTGGTGGTGCCCGTCCAGACGACGCTGCCACGCCCGCTTGGACCGCTGGCGCTTCTGTCGACAGGGAAAAAGGGGAGGATCAACACAAAAGCCTCTG
>OMKR01024603.1:4036-18128 GCA_900302355.1 Cyttopsis rosea | reverse complement strand
AAAAAAAAAAAAAGATGCTTAAAGGGGACCTATTATGCTCCTTTTCAACAAGTAAATATAGGTCTCTGTCAGGTCCCCAAAACATGTTTTTGAAGTATTTTGCTGAAAATACCACTCAGATTACGAATTCTAGACATCCTAGCACGCCTCTAAACCGATCCTGTTCCTGACGCTCTGTTTCAGTGCCTCCCTCCTGAGGCCCCTAGTTCTGTGAGCCAATGGGGTTTGAGCATTAGTTCCGGGTTCCGTTGTATGAAGTCCATAAACTTCCACTTATTTCACCTTATCAGTCCACCAAAATGTGTTTCTGAACAAATTTTAAGCGAGAAATAAGCAATGCAGTTGCTGAATCTTCACTCATATAAAATCTACTGTACAAAGCCCAATTTAAAATTTATTCCGACATTCGTTGCCGCACTCAGGGATTTTTTGTTTCGTTCAATTAATAAACGTCAGAAAATACAACAAAATAAATACATCTACGAAAAACACACAATTTTTTATTGGTTTTGTTTGGAGAAATGCACAGCAGATCGTGCACCACAGCCTACACTCAACCTACCACATACCTTCTTTTTTTTCTTTTTTTTTTTAGAAAGAAACAGCACAATTATTTTTTTAATACTTACATTTCCCTTGTCTGCAGTTTTGTCACAGACAGTTGGTATTAATTTATCTTTCTTTTAAAGGATTAGTGCTGGTCTGTGAAGCCAACAGAGCAGTTCAGGAAGGAAGGAAGGAGACACAAATTCGAATGGCTTGTTGGATAAAAAAAACTGACTGGGATGTCTTATTTCACAGTTTGTGTGTTAGTAGGCCCATCCGAGACCCAGATGTACAGTATGTGCACAAGCACTGAAAGAGTTTAGTTTATAATAGGTCCCCTTTAAAATAACATAATAAACATTAAAATAAATAATAGTAATAGTTTTACATATTACTGCATAGTAATATGTTTCTTATGTTTTATTCTGTGTTTCTCACATAAATATCCACACAGTTTATTGGTAACCTTCTAATGTATCCAAATGGCCAGCATAGGTTTATAAGAGGTCCTTTTTTTGGGACTCGGGCCGCCAGTTGAATAGCCCTGAGGATTTTGATGGATTTGGATTTTCATTCGAGTTGACTCCAAGTGATTGAGGTAAGATGTTGAGGTTGATGTTAAAAGATTCCAGAGTTTTCCTTTAAGGCCCAAGAAATAAGCGTGCGTCTGACCATAGGAGGGCATCAATTTGCTTCCTTGACATGTTTAGGAATTTACAAGGCTGCAAGGGAGTGGAGCGTGGGCTGGGAGGTACCCTGCACGGTATGTCGAGGTAATTCAAACACACACACACACATTTCATAGCAATCCCTGATTACCGCTTGTGTTTGGGAAAAACCTGCATGTCCTCAGGTGGCAGCAGCCTGCAGCACCCGGCAGAAACAAGACCTGAGATGGAAATTAAAGTTACATCTCTGGTCGTGGGAGGCAATTGTGCACGAATGAAAGCAATTTACAATGCGTGTATTGGTGGAGATGAAGTCTCGAGACAGACATCTTGCACCGCAACTCACAAAAATAGCATCACCTCAGATGTAAAGTAGCAGCTTGAAGATGGAAGGTACAGAGAGAGGGAGCCAAGGGAAGGATGGGAGAAACTGACATTTAACTGAACCATTTTTGTGTCCGCACTGCAGGAACGATCGTAGTTCTTAGAACCCAGTTTCGAGGGACTTTTTTTAGCTCCTACTCCAGGGCAGGGACTCTTCAGCACAAGAGGAGCCATGAGCGACGTAAATGCACGGTGATTGGTCGAACACATGAGCCAATGGAGCACGGGCAACCGCCATATCGGACTCGGACTCGCTGCGCGCCGCTTTCCCAGTCCACCTCCCTCGCCCCTGGCGCGACCCTCGGGCGGGGCGGCCTGTCCTCAGTGCGTCCCAATAAAAAAGATTCAGCAACTGGATTGCTTATTTTTTGCCTCAAATTTGTTCAGAAACAGATTTTGGTGGACTGATAAGGAGAAATAAGTGAATAAATACAACACGGAACGCGGACGCCTATTGGCTGACATCACTCCAGAGTTCCTACTGGTGGTGCGAGCGCAACCAGAAAAAAAGCCCTTGAAGGTTCGTAGTTTTCGGTTCTCGGTCCCAGTTCCTAGTTCCCCTCGGGGAGACCCTAGAACTGTTTGGTGCGAAAATGCCTAAAGACACAATTCAGCAGATGTTCCTTCTTGTTTCATTCTCTCTAGAACCAAGTTAATGGTTGTGAGACAGAGGGTCAGAGAGAAAGGGCCAGAGGTAAATCCAGACGATGTGTTTCGGTTCCCCTGGTGCTCCAACCTGCTGTATTATTTACAGGCTGCAGGCTCCCTTCACTCTGAGGAGGAGAGGGGGAAAATCCACCTTTTGTTTGGATAAAGAAAAAACCAGCTAATGACGGAAAAGGGCAAACGTGCTTTTGACGGACATTAAAGACCACCCGTGAGGAAGGCTGTCTGTTGCTGCCTCACATTCCTTCTGGCGTCGGGGTCGGTCTCCAGCAGCTTGAGCCGGTCTCTCGGCAGCGGATGCAGAGGTGGAGCGTCCAGCACATGGCATCACATCTGTTGTTTCATGAAATGTAAGGGAAGATTTCCGTTTTATTCAAGGCTGGTTTATTTGTACGGCATATTTCATACACAAGGGCAATTCAACATGCTTTATATAAGGCATAACATACATTATATAAATGCAATGAATAATTAAACTAAAAAGCTAAAAAGCGATAAAAGACTTCACAGAGATAACAGGGTTAAAGTGCAATTTTCAAACATGCCTACACACTTATACATGGCAGGAGTCAAACTCAAACCCACTTGGGTGTGGGTGTGAGTCTCAGTAGTACTGTTACTACAGACTTATGGATGAAAATCTAAACAAAACAAAAAACAAAATTCAACATCATGTCTTCCCTATTCCCTTCCTATGTTCCTAGGGTCCTATGTTCTCAGGGTCCTATGTTCCCAGGGCCCTATGTTCCCAGGGTCCTATGTTCCCAGGGTCCTATGATAACCAGTTCAATATTCTGTTAACACACATTAACCCTCCTCTTGTGTTCGGGTCAAATTTGACCTGTTTCAAGTTGAAATATTTCATAAATATTATCCACTTTTTTATTGGAACAAGGCTTCAAAAATAAACACAATAAACCCCATTTTGACGAGTTCCCACAATAACCCATGTCATATTAAGCGAATACAGAGCTGGGGAACATAGGACCCTGGGAACATAGGACCCTGGGAACATAGGGCCCTGGGATCATAGGGCCCTGGGATCATAGAGCCCTGGGATCATAGGGCCCTGGGATCATAGGAATGACCCCCTACATTTCACCACATTTGAAGTCACCAGGAATATTAGACTGCAATAACCTGCTTGACTGCAGCATCCCAGCATCCTTTTTCAGCAGATAGTGAGTCTTCTGGCGGCACGGTGGCTCAGTGGTTAACACTGTTGCCTCACAGCAAGAAGGGCCTGGGTTCGATTCCCGCCTGGGGCACTGTTGGCACTGTGCTGTGGTGGGTTATCGCCCAATCAGGGGCCTTTCTGTGTGGAGTTTGCACGTTCTCCCCGTGTTCGCATGGGTCTCCTCCAACATAAGGACCCCGACTAAAAACGTGAAGAACACTTCCTGTCCTGTCCCTGACCACAGCATGGACCCACCACCTGGAACTGGTCCCCGGGCGCCGACAAAGTGAGGGCTGCCCACTGCTCCTGGCTGCCCCTGGAGGAAGGACGGCCAGGATGGGATAAACACAGAGACTGTATCTCATCGTTCACCACGTGTGTGTGTGTGTGTCACCCTCCGCATGTGTGTGGTATAATGTGTGACAAATAAATCATTCTTCTTCTCTTTAAACTTGGGAAAGAATTATGATTGGATGGTTAGCTACCAACCCGAGATGAGAAGAGATGAACAAGAGTTTAGAGATCACACCCAATGGTGTCAATCTTTTAACTTCAACTAGAAGAAGATAAAAAGTCTTGACTGGTGACTAATTGTTGATCCAGTCACAGGAACAGGAGCCAGTGTACTGAGCCTTTCTCACATCCACTACCACCCCACTGTGACACTGATGATGAACTACCGGCGGGCATGTCTTTCGTCTTCATTCGGTAAACAAAGGAGGAGGAGGTGAGATGCACTTGTAGCTCTAGTGGTGTGACTGTGATTCGGTGATCCAGACTCCGCCCCTCCGGTACAACGCGAATGGGAGCGGACCCGCTCAACCTCCATAACAACCGGTTCATTTTGACCCACTCGTTCCTCGCTGCCCACGGTAGGAGCTGGCTGGACGACATCCAGCCGAACGCCGGGAGGAATGAACGAACGCAGCCCGAAATGATAATATAGCGTCACACACATGCTGTCGGATTTGTGAATTATTTTAGGAATATATGGGATATACCTTCTTCAAGTTTGTTGTTTTGATTGCGGAGAACGAAAAGCCTTCTCTAGCAGAGAACACGCCTGTGGTAGGTTGTTGCTTAATTTACTGTAAATTGAGGGAAATCATTGCATTGAGTGTTATTGTGGAATTACACGAATGCACTTTTAAAAACGTCTTTTCGGATTTTACCTTTGGACCAAAATTGGCTCTGAACTTTAAACGACACACGAGGTTTCTTTATTTATTGTTGTTGTTGTTGTTGTTGTTGTTGTTGTTGTTACTGTTGTTGTTATTATTATTGTTGTTGTTATTGTTGTTGTTGTTGTTATTGTTGTTGTTTTATTGTTGTTATTGTTGTTGTTATTATTATTGTTGTTGTTGTTGTTGTTGTTATTATTATTGTTGTTGTTGTTGTGGGAAACACAAATCAGGCGCAGCATACACGAATCCCATTATTTCAGTTCCTCCATTGTCTTCAACCATGGAGTGACATGTTTATTCACTTTTTTTAAGTCGTGTTTTCTTTCTTTAAGAAAAAAAATTCTTGAATTATCATCAGTTTTCACTTTTGTAAATATGTTGGGTTTTTTTACTCTGCCGTTTCATACATTTACACCTATTTGTGTATTCTGTGCATGCTCCTTGTTTATTACATTTTTTAAACCATATTTATTACAAACTCTTGTGTGTAAATATCTTGTGAAAGCATCATTAGTTATCACCAAAATATTGTCTAATTATTGATATTGAGCCATATACAACAACACTTGGTCACAGGGATAAACTGAACTGTTTGTTGTCCCAATAAGCAGAGTGTTATAATGATCTAGATATTGGTCTAGATATTAAGTGCAAATTCAGCCACCTGTAATACAAGCCTCTAATCCCTGTTTCAATCCCTGTTTCTGTGTGTGTGTGTGTGTGTGTGTGTGTGTGTGTGTGTGTGTGTGTGTGTGTGTGTGTGTGTGTGCGTGTGTGAGACTCAAATAAAACAAATCCCTGGTTTAGACCTTTATGGAGAGGGAAAAATCGAATTACTCATTAATGGCAGCACAGTAAGTGCTCTTCATAAATCATAGTGGTCATATAGTATAATATAGTATAATATATCATCATATTTCCAATGAATTCTGATTTGAGAGTGTGACATTTTTGTCGATTGAGTGCTGCTCGTGACCTAGTGTTATTACTCACTAGTGACTGTAACAGTATCACTCAATACTCCATAGCTGTGATAATAAAACGAACTTTTTACCAGAGGTCTCGACCAATTGTTTTATCTACAGATAATGCATTTTAAAGAATATGATAAAGTTCCAACGCTTATGTAGGCATCGTGATGAAAAAGGTGCATAATGCAGATCACCCGACTGTAAATTATTAGGTTTATTTTGGAGGCAAAAAAATAACGTGATCGCTTTGTTTCATGGCTGGGCGATTATGACAAAATCAAATATCACAATATCTTTGACAAATACCTCAAAATCAATAATTTGACAATATCTTGGTGATAACTAATGGTGCTTTCACAAGATATTTACACATAAGAGTTTATTATCAGCCAATATTATAACCAAGCAGGTAGAGGCATTGATTAGAACAACTAGAACAGTCTATGAAGTTCAGAAAACTGTTTAACTCTATCACAATATCACGATAACCAAAATCCCCAAATCTAGCCTCATATCACAATATCGATGTTAGATCAATCTATCGCCCGGCCCTTATGAATTATCATTTATCTGCAGGTTTTGGCCGGTGATCAGGTGCATGGTAGGTGTTGTAGAGCGAGCAGCCACTTGGACCACAGTCCCATCTGTCCCTTCTCGCGGCAGCTCGGCCTATTTGTGGCTCCCAGCATGGACGCCGCGTGGCCCGTCAAAAGCCATGCGCGGGGGGCCGCGGGGGCCTCGGTCCTGACAAACAGGCAGAGCGTTGCTTGGGTCCTCTTCCTGGAAACACGGTCGTCATGGGACTTTGTGATTGAAGGAAGCACGCTGTCACTTGGCCTCTGCAGCTGTGAAAACCACACACTTAGAACTGGGCTCTCTGTGGGAGGGGGGGGGTGAGCTACTGGTTAATTCAAACGACACCAGTCTGAACCAAAACTGCTGTAAATGGGGGTTTTTTTTGTTTGCTTTTTAGATGTGTTACTTTCACTGATTAACTTTTTGCAAGTTTGAGGACTTGTAGGTTGATCGGCCTCAAGGGCGGTTAGAATTCTCTGGTCTCTAAATAATACACAGCCTTGTACCTTTAGGGGTGCAAAAGCTTTGTCATGGCAGCAGTACCCAGTACAATTTGCACCACATTTGTACCATTTTTGTACCAGTGTGGTATCACCAGAGGGACAAAAAGATAATGAACGTACCATAAAATATACTGCTGCTTGGTCATCATTTGTCATTTTCATTGTATCTTTATGAAACAGATTCGTTCTGAAGGTTGATTATAATTTAAGATTTCCTGACAGCGTCTGTCTCACTCCCGTGATTATTTTTAGCAACCACAGATATTCTGTTGCATCCTTGATTGTGGTAATTTCATTACTACCATCACATTACGTCATTTATTTAGCGGATGCTTTTGTCCAAAGCGACTTTTCCTTTAAGACGTCCCATTTCCACGCAGGGAATCGAGCCTCAATGAGAACAGATAATGCCAATGACCTGCTGCTCTTTCAAAGTTGTTTCTTTTTTTTCTTCATGCTTTAAAAAGATTGAATTCATCCAAACCGAATTAGAAAGCAGATGGTCGCCCCTCGCCGGCACAAAGGGACGGAACCCCTTCCCTGAACCGTCCCTGGTCTGACACTGAGGAGGCTTTGTCTGTGATGTCTCTCGTTCTTTTAGTCCCTGACACAACAAAATGTGAAGTGGCATTTTATTAAATCTCATAGTTAGGTTTGCTATTGAAATTAAATTGAAATGATATCAATTATAGTGTCATTGAGTGGTTGAGATATGTCAGGTAGGACACAAAACTTTAAAGCTGTGGTGGCTTTGTTGTGCGTCCACCACACACACTTTACTTATTAAACCGCAACCTGGCTCACAGATGCTGTCTCCATACGAGTTTTAACGCTGCCACTGGGAGTAAACACCAGTCGATATTTCTTTCTCCCGTTTTGGAGTTTATTGTCCAAAACCTCAACCAGATGGTCCCTTTTCTGCGATGATGATGATGATGGTGTTCCTTCTACGCTGCCTGTGTGGTCCCAGTCGGGCCCCCAAAACCCCCCGTGCAAGCATGGCTGTGTGTTTACTCTGTGCTTGGTTAGATGATCTGCATGATGGGGAGCCGCCAGTAAACCTACATCTTGACGGTACTTTTCACCGGTGCCGTGCTGCCGGAGGCTTTCTCAGAAAAAGTTAAATCTCATTATAAACAAGTCTGTTGAACTTCACTTCGTTACAACTCAAGCCCCTGGAGATACAGTGTCAGAAGCTGCTAAGATGTTTCCTGTCCTCGTACTGTTTCGGAGTCAGACTTACAGTACACACTTTCACACGATAGGAGATTTCACGTGATGGAGGCGTCCATGAATGAGACATTTAAACATCTAAGAGAACTAAAAATAAACCGCGAGAGCACGTGCAGCACTCGCGTGGATGGCATTGGGGTCTAGTAGAAGTGGGTGTCCACTTTGTTCCGCTGTCTTTTTACTCTCCCTCTCGCTGGGTTCTAGTTTCGTTGGGTCCTTGGAGGACTCGTGACCACCTTTCCTCGGGAACATTCTTCTTGTCTTTCTACCTCCGTCACAAAGGTTATGTTGAAGCTGAATGGAGCGAGATTCGTTGAAACTACGATTAATCCGAATGACTTCCATGGGTTGAATTTTAAGAGTTTTTTTAATACCTTTTTTTAAGAATAGATTATGACTTGAAATTACCTTTAAATTTTCCGATTTTTAATGGTGCAGTGTGTAGAATTTAGCGGCGTCTGGCGTCTGGTGAGGTTGAAGACTGCAACCAACTGAATAAATCTCCCGTCACTCTCCCCTTCCAAGCGTGTAGGAGAAGCTACGATGGCCGCGAAACTCGCGAAAAACGCGAACGTGCCTCTCTAGAGCCAGTGTTTGGTTTGTCCGTTCTGGGCTACTGTAGAAACATGGCAGTGCAACATGGCATGCTGCTTGGAGGTGACCCGCTCCCCATGGAGATATAAACGGTTCATTCTAAGGTCACGAAAACACGATTCTTATTTTTATGGGATTATACACTAATTAATACATACTTATGAATATTATATTCCATTTCTGCCAAGTCCATTCTGCTAGATGCCACTAAGTTCTACACACCTTTCGGGCAAATTCTCCAACATAAATCTGGCTGCAGAAACAATTGTTTGATCCCTTATTGATACTTAATGTTTATATGAATGCATTATTAAACTAACATTACTTCTGTATGTCTCATCAAACATCAAACTTATTTCTAATCATAGTTTTTACCTCGCCCATGAAAAATCTCCTTAAAAATCTGTATAATTATTTTTTAATCTTGTACAGTAGCAAGTAGTGAGCAAAGACTATTGTCATACTGTAGGCTTTGAAGCTGTGAGGACATTGAGGGTATTAAAGTACAAAACTATTCAGGACTTTAGTATCATAACGACTCTCACCTCTCATGAGTCAACCGTCCATCTCATCTCCACTTTGCCAAAATAAGAACATTTTGTTTATCTTTTTCAGAACAACCTCAATTTATATACAGTATGAGAGAGTGCCAGATGAATGAGTGAACCAGGAGGCATGTGTCATGCTTCTTCTGTTTGACCGCTCTGTCATCCCTCAGCTGTCAGCTTCAACACGCTCCCTTAAAGCAGCCATATTATGCTCCTTGTCAACAAGTTAATATAGGTCTCTGAGGTCCCCACAACATGTGTTTAGGCGTTTTCGCAACAAACAGTTCTAGGGTCTCCCCGAGTGGAACTAAGAACTGGGACCGAGAACCGAGAACTACAAACCTTCAAGAGCTTTTTTTCTGGTTGCGTTCGCACCGCTAGTAGGAACTCTGGAGTGACATCAGCCAATATGCGTCCGTGTTCCGTGTTGTATTTATTCACTTATTTTTCCTTATCAGTCCCCAAAATCTGTTTCTGAACAAATTTGAGGCAAAAAATACCAATCCAGTTGCTGAATCTTCACTCATATTAGTAACTTAAAACTTCGCTCCGACCTTCATAAGGCACGGGCACTGCTGCACAGCATGCACGGTAAAATAAAATAAATAAAATAAAATAAAGAACCTCTAAGAACCTTCAGAGGTTCTTAGAACAATGAAAAAAGCAAAAACTGCTTGTTGTTTTGCTGAAAATACTACTCAGATTATTCATTCTAGCCATTCTAACCTGTGTCTCTATCCTCCCAGGCTCTGACAGGCTGATTCAGTGTGCGTGTATGCGTGTGCGTGTCTCAGTGTGCGTGTGCCACGCCCACCCCGGAACTGTTTCTCCCACTCCTGTATGAAGAAGATAAACATCCACTATTTCCACCTCATCAGTCCACTAAAAATGTGATTCTGAACAAATTTGATGCGAGAAATAGGCAATGCAGTTGCTGAATCTTCACTCATATTACATCTACAATGCCTCATTTAAAAGTTTGTTCTGACTTTGCCCGCGTTGTCCAGAGCAGCGCGGGCTCCAGCAGCTCCACTCGCTGGTGCTCCAGCCGTGGGTGGAGTTACTCACATGTGTCACATGTGTCACATGTGACGTAGGGTGTGCCAGCAAACTTGAACAGCGTGTTTTAACCCTTTTTTTTTCCAACAGAGGAGACAAAGAACTCACGGGGTTGTCTTTTATCAGAGTTTGTGTGTTATATCAGAGGCCCATCAGAGACCCAAATGAATGTGCACAAGCACTGAAAAAGTGAGTTTTTTTTATCATATGTCCCCTTAAACTAGTTATATACATCCTGAATTTACATAATTATCAAACAACCACCTTGTTTTTATTATTGGCTTAGATTACATTTTTTTATTAGTTATTTCCACAGATCTGTGCGGAAGAAACAAAGATTGTGTTGTCTCTATGCTCTGTATCTCTTGCAGTTTTCTACCTCTCTGTGTAGAATGTGCGGATGCTGTTGAAAATATGCATGATTAAGATCAAACTGAAAGGTTAAGTATCGTGAATCACACAGCAACAGAAGAACAGCGCTGTTTAGATGACGAATCATTGACTTGTTATTAGTGTGTCTTTAGATTATTTGGCATTATCCACACTGCCATGTGCCAACGCAGCATCCCTCACCATTTTAAACCCCGTCCAGTGTTTCTATAGAAACAGCCTGTCCATGAAGGTTGCCGTGGACCATTTTATAATGCTTAAACCAGAAATAGGCTGTATCTATTTTTAAAGTCTAACGCTGAGTTCTTTGGTCTCGTGGATCATAATAATATCAGAACTATATGTTCATAAAAAATGTGCTTAAGAAGTTTCAACTCCAAACCGTTAACTGGTTTTTGATAAAGATTAGTTTGTGAGATGGCTATAAAATGTAAATAAAAGTAGATGGGAAGGGATGTTCATATCTTTTACAATCAATTCAACCAATCATTTGTGCCGTCTTCGATCCGAAGGTTGGCTATCATGGTCCTCCAACTGTTTCTTCTGAAAAACTTTGTTGAACTTTGACCATGTTTTCTACTAAGCGGCTTGATAAACAGAGGAAGGCCGCAAGAACTACCTCTGCATGCGGCGTCTACTTTGAGACGGTTGACCCTAGCCGTCTATGACCGCACAGCCATGAATTGAAATATGCTCAAGTTGCCCGTAAAATCATCCACCGCCTGCGTTCCACGGATTCACGTGATCCTGATCGTGAGGGCCGACAGGTCCTACACCTTGCCCAAGGGTGACCTGAAGGCTAGTGGAGGGAAGGAGGGCCTTACTTTCCTTTGGTAATGTCTGTAACCAGAACACTACCCCACTAACACTAGTGACACTAACACTAGTGTCACTTTTGGCAAAGCTTACAATAAAATCACGTTGCATGGTTGAACTGAGGCTACAGAAGTCGCCTGATGAGCCTTGGAGGCTTTTTGTTATTTAATCAAACGCTTGTTCCCCAATTTATCAAGTAAACACATTAAAACCACCATTATTCCTGTTCTTTCTTTACAGCTAATGTGAAGTGTCGCGAGGCCAAAGGCTCCAGAGCAGCATCCACCCAAACACCTTGAAGTCAAGAGCCACTATCAGGTACATATGGTACGATGCTTTCTCCTGTTGTTACGAAATGTACTTAGAATCATCTGAATCCTCACATGTTATGTTTTTAATTCACTTTATAAGCCACTTTTATGTGGAGAAGTGGTTTATAGCTATTAAGCTTACTTCACACCGATTGCGTATCCTCACTCTAGTGGCAGTCGGATGAACTGCGTCTGAGTTAGGAAATATGTCAGGGAAAATGGGAGAGCTCATTTTTTCCAGTACACAGAGAACAGCGACTAGTTTGATCAGCTCAACATTCAAGTTCCATGAATGAGAGTTTAAAACTCATTTTTTTGTGCGAACACAAATTTAAAAAATACACATATAATACTAATATAAAAAGATTTATTGATAGCGAATAGGCCACATCCGACGTAATAACGTCATTATTTTATGTACGTGATTTATTTACTTCGTTTTAAGCCCAATTTCAACTGAAAAGATTTACTGATGTCACTTCCAGTCGCAGTATCGGACCGAAACTTGTCGCATGGAAATTCCGCAGCGCACCGCAGCGCGTCACAGCTTTTCGCTGTAAGTAGCGGCCCAAACAGAATCAGAATCTCCATAGGAATGAATGGACTTCCGCTTTGTTCGTCTTTTGTCGTATTAGGTGTGAATCAGGCTTTAGAGAATAGAGCCAGCAATAGTCAGAGCCAGTCACTGATTTTTACTGTGTCCTGGTGTTACCGTTTTGACTGACGGCTATACAACTACTTGAGATTGCTTCGGTCCACTTTCATAGCAGAATTATGTACAAGATACTGTAAGACACCCAAAACTGCTTTTGTTAGAGACGGAGGGAGTATGAGTAAAAGAAAAAAAACTTTTTAAAGCCTTTGGCATCACTTTCTCTATAAACATGAAATCAACATATCTATTTGAAATCCTAGAGCTCCGTGCTTCTTTTAAATGTCTTGTACTGGAAGTCACTGGAAGAGATGCCATTATGGAGGGCTTGTGTGGAACATAGAGCTACCATGATGGAACTGCACTCCCTCAATATCAACAGCTTGTACTCTGAGTTGGAAATTGAGTTTGGCATGTATCTTGAGAAGTAAATAACAGATCAGTGCTGTTTCATATTCATCTTCACCATCAACATCTGATTCCCTGGAGCTTTGATGGCTTTAAACATGTTTCATTCTGATTCCTGACTAGATCTAAATCCAGTTCCACCCCGGGTCGACCTGCAGAGCTGTTGCTTCCCCTCATTTCTCCACGTCAGCACAGATTACAATTCCTCCCTAATGGACTGGAAGGAGGCGACCGGGGGGGGCGCTCGCTAAAACACGACATCTATTCCGATGTCAAACTTAGTGTGTTAGGTGTGTGGTGAAATATTTAGGGCCTAAATTTTAAATGAGGGTGGAGTAAAACCAAGCCCAGGAGTACAGCCTGCCCTTACATCACTTTTACCGGAATAAGACTTGGGGAAAAAAACAGGGTTTTAACTTGTTGGAAGAAAATGAGGCAAACGTCACAAAGAACGGCCAAACTACAAGAACAACCGATGTGTGTGTTATGAATTGGACAGAATTTACTTTGAAATTAAAACCATATGCTCCATATGCCCGTGTCCCCAAATGCCCCACGCCACTTGACTTATTCAACTGGCCTTCCTCAGCGACGGTGTTTGATAAATGAACTGTGGCAAAAGCAGCAATTAATCAGCCCTCGATCAATCGCGCTCAGAGTGTCTAGTTATTGATCGCTGTTTCGTTGCCCCGTGGTTTAATGCAAACCAGGCAGAAAGAAAGGTCAAAACTTAGAGCAACAGAAGTTAGTGAAGGAGCTTTTTGCCTTTTCATGGCCTAGTATTTTCCATTGTGATTCCCACTTTTTATCAGAAGGACGGGATCTGGCCGTTTAAAAAGGGATTTTTCTGCATAAATGATCAACATTGTCAACAGGAATGCAAATGTTCATCCATGGATTTACTGTATGAGTCATGAATGATAATGAATTTAAGGGGGGATAAAGAAAAATTGTTTGAAAACCAACTCCTGAGGTTTGTTTGGGGCTTGTTTCAAATTTTTCACTGTTATTTTCCATCCACAGCACATCCAAACATATTTAAAAACTCATTAGAATTGATCTACTACAGTACCGTATTTTCCGCACTATAGGGCGCACTGGATTATAAGGCGCACTGTCAATGAATGGTCTATTTTCGATCTTTTTTCATATATAAAGCGCACCGGACTATAAGGCGCATTAAGCGAAACAAAACAGTCAGATAAGTCAGTCAGTCAAACTTTATTAAACGTGTTCACAATAACTCTCAACATTGTTCAAACGTTAATGAGCGTATTCACAATAACTCTCAAAATTGTTCAGTTATCACACGTAAAATACAACACAATACACTCCCTTTTTCAGTTCATTCCTCGTCCACAAATCCCTCAAATTCTTCATCTTCAGTGTCCGAGTTTAACAGTCGG
>OMKR01024508.1:1832-14201 GCA_900302355.1 Cyttopsis rosea | reverse complement strand
TGTATTAAACCGCTGTTTACATGGATATGTAACCGCTGTTTACATGGATGTGTATTAAACCGCTGTTGACATGGATATGTAACCGCTGTTTACATGGATGTGTATTAACCCGCTGTTTACATGGATATGTAACCGCTGTTTACATGGATGTGTATTAAACCGCTGTTGACATGGATATGTAACCGCTGTTTACATGGATGTGTATTAAACCACTGTTTACATGGATGTGCATTAAACCACTGTTTATGTGGATGTGTATTAAATCGCTGTTGACGTGGATGTGCAGTAAACCGCTGTTTACGTGGATGTGCATTAAACCGCTGTTGACATGGATGTGTATTAAACCACTGTTTACATGGATGTGTATTAAACCACTGTTTACATGGATATGTAACCGCTGTTGACATGGATGTGTATTAACCCGCTGTTGACATGGATATGTAACCGCTGTTTACATGGATGTGTATTAAACCGCTGTTTACATGGATATGTAACCGCTGTTTACATGGATGTGTATTAACCCGCTGTTGACATGGATATGTAACCGCTGTTTACATGGATGTGCATTAAACCGCTGTTTACGTGGATGTGTATTAAACCGCTGTTGACGTGGATGTGTATTAAACCGCTGTTTACGTGGATGTGCATTAAACCGCTGTTTACGTGGATGTGCATTAAACCGCTGTTGACGTGGATGTGTATTAAACCGCTGTTTACATCCACCTGTGATTTAGTTGGGTTGATATGTATTAAACCACTCACGTAGAGTCTCCACAGGCTCTTGGGTTCCAGGAAGCTGGTCCAGAACCTGGTCACGGCCCCCGGAGCCTCGGCTCGGACCACGGGCTCCCTGGGGCTCAGCTCCTGGTCCTTCAGCCACTGGCGCCGGAGCTTCGTGATCTGCTCCAAACGGAGTCTCTCGTCCGGCGTGTAACCAGACATCGCGGAGGACGGCGGAAGGCGTTCTTAAATCCTGTCGCGTTCACCTCAAAGCCCGCAATGACACCATGGAGGACACGGCGCTCACTGCGCAGGCGCACAAATGCTGCTTTTGCTTCTTCCTTTTTAATGGCGGCTGGTAAAACCGACTGTTTGGTGCAGTGCCACCTACCGGATTGGAGTAGCGGGTGGACCAGTAGATTTGGCAGGGAAAAAATGCATTAAAGTAAAAAAACATGTATTATTTATTATGTATTATTATTATTATGTATTATTATTATTATTGTTATTGTTAATTTTATTATCATTATTGTTCTTATTATAATAATTATTAATTTATTATATGAATTTGGAATAATGACAAGGTTGCGCCAGTTTCTCCTTACATTACACATGGTTTATAGGATAAGGATAAGGATAGGATAAGATAACCTAAGATAAGATAAGGCTTTATTAATCCCCGGGAAGAAATGCAGGAATGGATTAAATAGGTTAGAGTTCGACGAATTGTTATATGGGGCTTTAATCGGGTCTACCATTGACTATGGATGTATGGTGTATGAAGCTGCAGCTACAATAACTTTACAAAAAGTTGTCAGAATGCAAACTAGGGAACTAAAGACAAGCAGGAGTAACTGCATTAAATTGGTGAATTACCTTCAGTGAATACAACTTTCATTAGGTAAGAATAGTACTGGTTTCAACAAATGTGGAAATGAAAACTGCATTACCAGAACTCGAAGATTGTATTAACAATATATCGATTTAGTACCTGGATGGAAGCAAATAAAACATGGCAGAATGGGTCGAATTCAGCTTAATAAAGTGATGTACTTCGTGGTTGAACCCAATCTCAATATAGATTTGCTGTTGAATTTTATTTAAAAACATTGTTCAAAAATGACAGTAGATAATATTGAACAGTATAAGGAACATCTCTTATAATTACTTAATATTTTTAAGTGTGATTTTAGGACCATTAGTACAAGCCGCCACTAGATGGCGAAATAAATCATAATGTTAAATATTAAACGTTTCTGACTCAAATTCAGTTAATATCTTAAACCTTATTCTTCTTGGGGAAAAAATATGTCTCCATCCAATCCAACCTACATATTCAACAGCCAAGTTTACGTTTCAATTATATGAAATCACACATTTTATACAAAATGTTCATTCAGGATCAAGATCTGTCCAAAGTAGTCTTCATGCTGCGTTCCAGAAATCGGTCATTCCGACTCGGTGGTTCCCACCTCCGAGCGAAATGCGCTCCATTGCTTCTGTTCGGGAAAACATGGAGGCAGCAAACGTGTTTGTTTGGTACGACCGTGAATTATAGTACACAAGCTACAAGACATGTGTTAACACCACATAAAGAACAACAGTGTAGTTTATATCGACGTTGGACGTGTTTCTAAATAAAAACGATGTAAAAGCGACAATGTGTTCACCATTTATGGTGTGTGCCGCCATGTTTCTGCTCTTCTATGCCAGGTCTGTTATCTCAGCGAACACAATTTGGACTTGGAATTCTGATTTAAAGGTACAATATGTAATTTCTGCCGCTAGGGGTCTCTCAATCAAAACAATAGCAATAAGATGGAGTCTGCTGACGTCAGAAGTAGCGTGGGATCATGGGAGTTGTAGTTTTCATTTGTCACATGTGCGCTTTACAGGGACTGCTTCTGCGACAAACAATAGTTAGTAGAGTAATAGTAGAGCAATACAAACAACAGTGGAGTAGAAAAAAAGTTTTGGAAAAAAAATTACGTGAAGTCCTCTGACGTAACATGCGGCGTTCCCAGCGTTGCCCCGGAAGTTCTAGCAGGAGGTGGGGGGGGGTAAAGATAGGGATAGACGCCATGACAGGCGACCTAATGAAACGGTCCGTTACCAACATTAAAATTACAAATTTTCCGTGTTTGAAAATAGTTTGGAAATATTCGGGATAATGCAAGCACACAATTCAACAACACATATAACATAGGTCTAGTCGTTTTTTAGAAACGTTAACGCGGAAAAGTTACATATTGTACCTTTAAAAACAAATGGCCGTTCCTTTGCACTTTCCCCAAGTAGGAGGTCTGATCTTTCCGAGGAACAAACTCATTGGAACGCAGCATCGGATGCGGTCAGGTACGACAATTTCCGGTTATCTGCCTGTCACGTGCAGACATGTAACCATCCCGCCCGACGACTATTGACAAACGTCAACGTCCGCGTAGATAGCATCGGTAAGGACCAGCTCCCCGCGCCGCGCCGCGCCCGCCTCTGCTGCGGCGTCGGGACGCGTACACGTACGAGCTGCGCGAACGAGGTGGCTAAAGGGAGGCGAGCTCCCGGTAGAACGAGCTCCCGCTAGCGCAGTGCTAACGTTAGCATTATTTGGGAACCGTAGAGCACACACGGCGCAACGCCGACGCAGTAGCGTTGCCAAATGGCGGCCGTGTCCTCTCCGTTGTGCTATTATTAAGCAACGGGGGGCTAAGGGCCCAGGAAGCGCTAGCGCGGCCGTTGCCCATCAGTCGGAAAGGCTGCACTTGGACGTGAGAGCCATGGGTCAAGGTGACGTGGGATCTGTGCAGCCAGCTTGTTGTTGTTGTCGATTAATTTGATTGGTTGTTCGTGTTGTGTGCTGTACACCCATCACACCTCCACTTCCTGCCTTCAAAGCCGCTTCCCCAGTAACTTACTACTGTCTGCACATGGTCTTCATAGCAACTGATTTGTTCATGGATTGACCCTTCACTCTAACACACTCCCCCCTTTGTGTTTGTCTGTGTTCACAGCACCGCGTCAGGGATTTGGATGGAGCCAATTTCAGATTGTCCATTATCGTGTTTGAGCGCAGAGAGGGCGGCCGCGTCCCGGGGTTCAGCGTATTCCGTGCGCCAGTGAAGGGAAGAATGGCCAAGTATTTTTCAAACAGCGCAGACATCAGGAGCACGTGGGAGCATGTTGTCTCTGCCTTCTGGCAGAGGTACCCAAACCCTTTCAGGTACGGTCAGTTCAGGTCGTCGCACGCAGTTGACGTAGTTTTTCCCCAACAGTTTTTTTTTTAATGGGCGGTGTGTGGGATTGGGCGGCATCTAGCGGCGAGGTTGCAGATTGCGACCAACACGTGTAGGAGAAGCTACGGTGGTCGCGAAAAAGGCGAAAGGCCCTCTCTAGAGCCAGTGTTTGGTTTGTCCGCTCTGGGCTACTGTAGAAACATGGCGGCCTCTGTGGAAGGCGACCCGCTCCTTATGTAGATATAAACGGCTCATTCTAAGGTAACAAACACAAACGATTCTTATTTTCATGAGATTATACACTAATTTATACATACTAATACATACAAATATTATATTCCATTTCTGCCAAGTCTGTTCCGTTAGATGCCACTAAATTCTACACACTGCACCTTTTAAGAAAACCGCTAAGTGTGACTATTATGTAAGGGATAATGTATAACCAGCCAGTTATCTCAAAACTAGCGCCCAACAGGCTCATTAGGTGTTGTTATCACTCGAGGGGGTTATTTTGCGACATTGACCCGCTGGCTGCAAATGATCCAGCTTGTTACATGTTACATTCTTACTAAATACAAGAATACATTGAGACGAAATATCGATTGAAACGATTTTATAACTACTATGCGTAGTTTGAGAGCTTTGGCTGAGAAGAGTCCACAACAACGTAGCAAACTATTCGCCCTATAAGAAACATTGTCCTTTCATACGACTAAACTATTTACTGTTGGTGAAATTGGACATCTCGGCATTCATCTCTTCAAGTCTTCCATTGTAGTTTCTATGTAATGTCACAAGATGTCTTCACTAGCTAATGTTAGCATTAGCATGTAGGCGGAGTGATGCGAAGGCCGTGAATTCAGGCAGCGGTCATTATTCAGAAATAACTGACAGAATCGAGTATTCCAAAATTATTCCAGCCCTGTAATAATTTAAATGAAGTTGTCATTGTCAAACAGAATTGAAGCAAAGTTGTAGTACATTGGCTCCTTGGCTGATGTTTCTGTGTGTTTGTTTTGTCATAAGCACTCATGTGCTCACAGAGGATGTTGTGTACAGAGAAATGACCACAGACCATCGGCTCTTCACGAGACGACTCCTCACCAAGACCAATCGGCTTCCTCGCTGGGCCGAGAGGATCTTTCCCTCCAACATGTCCCGTTGTGTCTACATCATTGAGGACTCTATCGTCGACCCGGTTGCCAAGAGCTTGATCACCTACACCTGTAACCTCAACCACACAATGCTCATGGTGAGACGCAAGGTTTGGCTAAAATCAGAAATCGTATACATGTGTTTCAAATATCCCTTTATTCATTGGGGAAATTAAATATTGATATTACCATTATCTCAGAATCTCAGACTGAAAAAACACTATCTGGCTAAGTTGTTTGTTTGCTTATGTGTTTGGGCTGTTGTATTGCAAACATAATAAAAATACAATGAATGAATACCGTAAAGAACGCCGGGCCTTAAAGCTGGGGTAGGCAGTTTTCTGGAACCAGAAACACCAGGAACACCAGAATTTGAAGTACACCCCTCCTCCTGCAGCTCCCCCTCTCCCTTCTCTGTCCTAAGCCCCTCCTACCAGACGAGCACGGCATATGCACACGTTTCATACGTGCAGCGTACCTGTCCAGGAGAAGAACGGCAAGCTCGGAATCGAATGTGAGGCCGATGCAATCTGCCTCACGTTCTCTCCATCTCTGAAACGCTTTGCCAATATTGACACGTGTTTTGTTGCCAGATTCTCTTTTACACTCTCTTTTTAATAAGTCTGTCTTCCTTTTTTTGGGTTGCTTTGCAGTAGGGTTGCTGCAGTTAATGGCTTTATCGGTGTTAACACGGTGTTCGGGCATACACAGATTACATTACTTGCCCACCGCCCCCACGAGTGTTTTAATCAATATATACAAATTTAAAAAATCTTAATTTTAGTATATCTGCCGCAATTCTCGGTGGGCAGGCAGAACTTGGCATAACACCGCCATTGAATCGGGCTTTCACCATCTGAAGGGACGTGCACACACATCTGCATTTGTAGAACAGCCAATAGGAACGCCCTTTCTCTGAAATGACCTGTGATTGGCTAAAGTCTCCCGTCCGGGCTAGATTCTCTAAAGCCTCAAAACAGAGCCAAGAGGAGGTACAGAAGTCTAGTTTTCTCTTAGACCATTTGAATTACAATATGCTGAAAGTTTATTATGGAATCTTTGCCCATTGACGCCAAAAATAACTTTTTTTTCTCTTTACTCTATAGTTGGGGCCTCTGTTCAGTTCTGAGCCATATAATGATGGAATCAGATAACTAGCAGATATATTTTTATTTCAAATTTGAAGTTTTCGTTAAGATCATAGTATATAATAAAACAGTTGTCCACTTCATTACCGAAGAGTTAAACTAGCATTTTGTCCTCCGCATGATTCCAGTCTGTTGAGGAGCGCTGCGAGTTTAAAGAATCAACAGAACACCCAACATCCACGCAGCTGAAGCGAGAGGTGTGGATCTCCTCCAGTGTCTACGGCTTCT
This sequence comes from Cyttopsis rosea, assembly GCA_900302355.1. Lineage (NCBI taxonomy): Eukaryota > Metazoa > Chordata > Actinopteri > Zeiformes > Parazenidae > Cyttopsis > Cyttopsis rosea. The sequence continues at coordinate 7,721 of OMKR01024508.1, read as the reverse complement.
CAAGACCTATTCAGGTACTTGCGCAAAGTATGATATCCATCATGCAAACGGATATTAGGGTGAAATCATGAATTCTCAACAGATCCATTTTTTAAAATCTGGTATATTTAGGTTTTACACTTAAAAAAAAAAGTTTTTTATTATATGTTTTATTATATTCCGTATTTAACGCCTATTCCTGTCAGGAGTTTGGATTGGCCCGCTTCAAGAGCAACCAGGTGAAGGCCATGAAAGGGTTGGAGCATGCGCTGTCGAACCTACACGGTATGTGTACCCTGCACCAGTTAAAGAGGGAGAGACAAATTGGACTTTCTTTAGTTTTATACAAAATATATATTTTTTCTCATCATGGCATTTTCATCATTTATTTTTCTATACTTAAACTTGATTAGTTCAGATTTTCTTTACCCCCTTAAGTTGACAGAAAACTAAGCAGAAATATGAAATTGTGTCCCCGCGCATTAATGACCCTTTCATCATTTGGTTTTGATCAACCTTATATTACACTGCTATTAAATGATGTCCTTTTGAGTCCAAAGGTTGAGTAGACACCACTTCCTGCATGTCGTAGTGTCTATTTTGTCTGCTACAAATATAAATCTGCACCTTCATGTTAGATAAAATTCTTGATATTTAAGCATCTAAAGCTGCAGTGAATACAGTGCCTTAGCATTCACTGACATGCAACTCAAATGTCCAGACTTGTTATAAAATACGATTGTACTATTATCATTCCCTGAGGGAGAAATATAGTTGTTGCAACATTGAACAAGAGATTTGAAGAGCATATAAAAAAAAGTAGAAAATGGGTAATTGAATGCACAAAATGAATCACTTTTTTTTGTTAGCTCAATGTGGGTGAAGAAGGTGAATTGCTGATTGATGAAATGGATTGAATCCAGGCTCTTTCAAGTCCATGTAAATCTGCGTCTCATGTTAGCTGTAATGTGTTCGGCCAATCCCCAACACCAGCGAGGTAATGATCAGAATGGGAAACCCTTTATTTCCAATACACAAGCTTTATTAGATTTTGCTTAAGATGCAATCACAAGCCAAAACAGAACCATAAACCAACAGTAGGTCAGGAGAAGCAACAGAAGCGTCCGATCCGCTGACCCGCCTCCTCTGTGTGACTCTGCGAGTTCTGAGTCGCAATCCTCTCTGAACAGCTTGAAGCCGACGGATAGGGAGGTTCGGTACGTCGGCGTGTCGACACCGCTCTTTTCCGGCCAATGGGACTGTCCGTGTGACCCCCCGCGACACCCCAAAAGCACGGAGCACAGGTCAGCCGGCACCGACAGTCATGAACTGAAAGCTAATCCCAAATATATTGAGATCGAAAGTCCACAGATGTGGAAAATCTGAAGCGTTCTAGATGGAAGGGGTCCTTGAGGTGCTTGAAGTACTTGAATTTCATCCTCAGGAATTTAAGTACTGGAATACCTTGAGATACCTTGCTGAAGTGCTTGAAATTGAAAATTGAAAACCGGTGATTATTCAAATAGTAACGTAATCAGATCCGGTGACTGGGAAGGCCCCTGAAGAACATTGAACTCATTGTTATGCTCACGAAACCAGTTTGAGACGACTTTTGCTTTGTGACATGGTGCATCATTATGCTGGAAGTAGCCATTAGAAGATGGGTCAAATGTGGCCATGAAAGGATGCACATGGTCAATAACAATACTCAAATAGGCTGTGGCATTCAAGCGATGAGTGATTGGTATTAACGGGTTCAAAGTGTGCCAAGAAAATGTTCCCCACACCATGACACCAACACCACCAGCCTGGACTGTTGACACAAGGCAGGTTGGGTCCATGGATTCATGCTGTTGGTGCCAAATTCTGACACTACCATCTGTGTGCCTCAGCAGAAATGGAGATTCATCAGACCAGGCTACGTTTTTCCAGTCTCCAACTGTCCGGTTTTGGTAAGCCTGTGACCACTGCAGCCTCAGCTTTCTGTTCATGGCTGACAGAAGTGGAACCCAACGTGGTCTTCTGCTGTTGTAGCCCATCCGCCTCAAGTTCGACGTCTTGTGCATTCTGAGATGTTTTTCTGCTCACCCCGATTGTACAGAATGGTTATCTGAGTTACTGTAGTCTTTGTGTCAGCTCGAACCAGTCTGGCCGTTCTCTGTTGACCTCTCCCATCAACAAGGTGTTTCCGTCTGCAGAACTGCCGCTCACGGGATGTTTTTTGTTTTACACACCATTCTGAGTAATCTCTAGAGACTGTTTTGCGTGAAGATACCAGCAGATCAGCAGTTACAGAAATACTCAAACCAGCCCGTCTGGCACCAACTATCACATTTCCCCATTCTGATGGTTGATGTGAACATTAGCTGAAGCTACTGACCTGTATCTGCATGATTTGATGCATTTGCACTGCTACCGCCACACGATTATTGTTGATTGTTGTGGCTGATTAGATAATTGCATGAATAAGTAGGTGTACAGGTGTTCCTAATAAAGTGGTGTGTGTGTGTGTGTGTGTGTGTGTGTGTGTGTGTGTGTGTGTGTAATAGATACACTCATGAATAATACACAATGAGACTAAGATAATATTTTAATGAAGATCACATTGAAAATATGCATTATATTTGTTTTGCGTGAGGTCCTTGAATATGAAAAAATTGTGCTAAAAAAAGTACTTGAAAGTCCCTGAATTTAATTTTGTATTGCCAGAATGAACCCTGTAAACAGAAGCAGCAGCTTGCAATATTCATCACATTGAAACACGTGATATTACTGGAAACACATTGGCGAAATGAGGTCCATCACATAATTCACAATGTGTTCATTTCTTTTTTTTTTATCCACTAGATGTCATCAAGTTTGCTAAACGGATTGTTAGAGATTTACCTTGAGGTCACTTTAAAGTTTTGTAACATTGTCTTGTGACTCGTGTATTAAAAAGTAAAGATTGTTTTGTCTTTTAACACGGAGGGAACATTTACAGCTCGTCCATAAATCAAGCTCCTAAATGTGCGCAGGGCCAAGGCACATTGGCTCTGGCTCGGGCAGCACAAACGAGAAGGTTGTTGTGGTGACGCTGCAGTTAGTTCTGGGTTTGTTTTCTAAAAGGACATTGTTGTCATTCTGTCCCAAGCACCCGTCTCTTCATGAATTGCAAGAGTTGGCGTTAGGGCCAACAGTGGTGGTGAGTATTTTAGTAGAGGTGCATCCATCTGCCGTCTCGGGGGTCAGCCCAGGATCGTCACATCGTCGTCACACACTCCGTACTGTAGCCCTTAGCGTCGTTAGAAGCTTTCTAGAACGCCTGTTGTCATCTAGCTGCGTCCTGTACAATGTGGGAGAGTCGGAGTGTGAAACGTGTTGTGATTGAACATGGATGGAATGTTGCATTTAACTAACTTTTCATAAACCAAGGCAAGTAAAAGCAGATTGATCTCCTTAATAATAATTTCACAACAATATACATTGTTTCATTCAAGGCAGTTGGCAGTTGTTAATGCACCTAAACGGGACTACAGCTACACATCAGGGTGACTGCTACTTCTGATGTCTTGACAATTGCACTTTGGGAAGGTGGGGATGAATGTTGCCCTTTCCCCGAGCTCGGTGCCAGGTGTTAGACGATAAACTGCACTTTGTTCTCTCCCGCTTCTTCCCCGACTAGAAGTAGAACAGCCGAGTCACACTCCTTGTACCATTTACCAGAAAACGTCAGAGAATCAGAACACGTTGTATCAAACTTCCTTCTCGACTGTAGAGATGTATAAAGACTGATATAAAAGCGGAATTTGACCTAATTTACCGTTTATGAGAACGTGTCCCGGCCACGGTGTAGCACAGGACTTGTGAACTCCTAAAAACAGTCCCAGTGTCACGCAGGTTTAATTTCACTGCAGACGCACGGAGACGAGTTTCACTCACATCAGTGTCTGTCAGGGCACTGTGGGTCACTGTGCTCTGCAGGTGGCATGGTGGCGTCTTGATTTCTTCTCCATTTATTCTTATTCATATCAGCAATTGAGATTAAAAAACTACTTTTTTAAATGAACAACTCTAAAGTTTATGTCCCACATTGTTGTGATGACATTATATGCTTCAATTTGCATGACATTACATGAGGTCATTTGCGATATATATTACTGTCTATTACACTGGCAGGGTCTCCAAGTAGAATGACTGTTTTAAGTATTGCTCTGGAATACTCAGGGTTGAGGGTTTACAATGAGGTCGGAGGTTTCGACCTTCAACCTTTTAAATGTCCCTATTTCATAAATCCCTAATTCTGATGCGTCATGAAGGTCTACCTTCATGTGTCTGTGCCTCAATGTAAGACGATGTGATGCTCACGTTTCCTTTGTCCTCCCGCTGGCCTCACAGGAGAGCGGCTGGTGAAGGATTCGGCAAAAGACACTTCAGGAAAAGCCAAAGATGTGGCGTTGGTCACCACAGGGAAGACCAAGACGCTGGCCTCGGCCGCCACCACCCCAACCAAGCCCCCACAGTTCGTCTGACGGGGCTACAACGCACAATCGCCACCACGTGACTGTACTGAAGCTGTGCCGTGTTTTAACCTACCTCTGTTTTTTGTTTTATTTTTCCAAATCTTGTTTCATCCATGCTCTGTTCTTGCCCACTAACAACCGTTAAGTCAGCTCCTCTGCGGTTGGACTGAAGTCTTAATCTCTTTTTGTTTTATTGATATGTGAATTTAATCTTCAGACTCAGGAACCAAACCACTCACCACAGAATGCCTTGCTTTAAACTATCAAACAATAGTTACCAGCAACATCACACACAGAGTTTTGTGTAGGGTTTCAAATTAAATATTTGAAGCCTTAGATGCATGACTAAAGAACATGCATGTAAATGAACATGCATATGAATGCATCTAAATTCAGTAGGTAATCCTGATGAAACCGTATTATTTGAAGTTAGTCATTAACAGCAGGGCCCAAGCAGAGTTCACATCAACAGATGCATAGAAATGCAAGAAGAAAACTTGAAAGAATGAACTAACTGTATATTGTGATATTAGGAGATAATTTCACTATTTTGTGAATATGGTGTATTTATCAAAACTAGAAGCAGATCTTGTATGTTGGTTTCTACTGAAGGCATTTCACTAGTTGTATTTCCTCTTGGAGAAAATTACTTTGTATGACTTTAATTACCGCTGGTTTCGTATTTTATTCCTCAAGCTTTTATGTGAAATTCCTTTTTTGAACCTTTTTTTAAGCATGTGTTATAATTCTATTTATTGAACGGTGACATGTAGAATGAAGATAATGCGGCCATCCTGCTGGCTCAACCAGATAAGCACATACCATATAGGCAAAATGCTTGCAGCGACCCAGGTTCACATCCAGCCTGCGGTCATTTACTGCAACTCTCTCTTTCCTGTCTTGCTCCACTGTTCTCTACAATAAATAAAAACTGCCCAAAAAATGTAAAAGAATGAAGATAATGCACTTTTAGTTATTGTATGCATTAAAATAATTGTATGTATTCTAGACATAGATGTCATTATTATACAGGGACAAAATCATAAACCAGAAGTACCAGTTTTATCAACCTTTCTTTTTTTTTTTTTTAACTGATTTTCAGTAATGTGCTTTATTAACCCCTTTGACAAACATTTCACAGAAGAGAAAAAACATCCACACAAGTTGGGTTTTTTTTTATATATAAAAATGTTTTTAATTATATTACAATGAGAAAATACACAATACCTTCAAGTGTTTGCTAAAATGTAGCCAGCACCAGGTACTTGTGTACACACACACGCACAAAAAAAAAAACTTGTATAATATAACATCTTCTGAATGCATATTACACATCTGCTGAAAGGAACATATTCACAGGTCTCTGGCACAGAACTCTCCCTAATACACGGTTCACTAGGTATATTAC
>OMKR01024492.1:1627-18303 GCA_900302355.1 Cyttopsis rosea | reverse complement strand
AATACGGATCAAACATATTATTTCCTAAATCGGAAAACAAAGCAAACAAACGAATACACCTTAAATTCAACCAGATACAAGTGCAAGATGCTGTAAGGAATCAAAATAATATGGTGTCATGAGTATTTTCTTTTTTTTGTATAATAGTGCAATATGATAAGAAGAAGAATGATTTATTCGTCACACATTATACCACACACATGCGGAGGGTGACACACACACACATGCAGGTGGTGAACGATGAGATACAGTCTCTGCTTTTATCCCATCCTGGCTGTCCTTCCTCCAGGGGCAGCCAGGAGCAGTGGGCAGCCCTCACTTCGTCGGCGCCTGGGGACCAGTTCCAGGTGGTGGGTCCGTGCTGTGGTCAGGGACAGGACAGGAAGTGTTCTGCACGTTTTTAGTCGGGGTCCTTATGTTGGAGGAGACCCATGCGAACACGGGGAGAACGTGCGAACTCCACACAGAAAGGCCCCTGATCGGGAGATATCCCACCGGAGCACGGTGCCAACCCTAACCCTAACCCAGGACCTTCTTGCTGTGAGGCAACAGTGTTAACCACTGAGCCACCGTGCCGCCAAAGGTTATAAAAGGTTATAAAGGTTATAAAGGTTATAAAGGTTATAAAAAGGTTATAGCTATGTCACTGAGTCTAAGGTGATTTTAATATCCATATTCAAAATGTTATTTACAGCTGGGACGTACTGACAAATATGTGATGTAAATGTCAATAAATTCATGTAATTACATAAATTATTGTAGCACAGTCATTTTGTCTATGTTCAGAGAAGTCAAGCTTTGTTCTTGCCTTTTGGTAGAGCTGATCTTTTCCAACCTGGTCTTCTTTATGTAGCTTGTGTGTAGAAATTCTTTCACACGCTCAACAATATGTCAAAAACAGACATCGGTGTTTTATTTGTAATTTTTTTTAAAGACTGTAAAAGCCCCTCATTTGTTTGCAGTGTGTGTGGTTTTGCAAAAACTGTTGTGTCTGTGTGGTTGGTGAAATGCAATACAGGTTCTATGTATCGGCTTGGTGTTTCAATGTAACATAGGACGTATACAATATACAAGACAAATGGAATTTGAGCCACATGTGCTTCTATTGAGCATTTGTTCTCTGCAGTGCTCTCCGTTGGTCTATTTTTGTGAGATTAACCCTTAAATATCACGCACAACAGTGATTTAGCTCATTTACCAACACAGCACAATAGCATCAAAGGACAGGCTAAGAAAACAGAAAGAAAGGGAGCTACAGCGGGCAGACCATCGTCTCTGTAAAAGAAACACTATTGTATGTAACTTTATTTTTTATAAATAATTATGAGAGGGGTGCCCTTTTTTTTTCCGCTTGAGCACCTTGCCCCCCAAAATGTCTGACTCCTACTACTACTACTAATAATAATAATAATACTAATAATAATACTACTAATAATATTAAATAATAATATCAATAATCATCATCATCATCATCAATAATAATAATGATAATAATAATCAAACAAGCAAAATGCATTTAAAGTGGTAATCCGTGAGAATATTTTGTTTAAAAAATTCCAGTTGAAAAAAAAACTTGGTAGTAAAAAAAGGTACTAGACTGTGTACATAATACTTTTAAGAGTGAAAAACCATTACGAATGCCTCTAGCTTCGTCCTTATTGGCTTCCTACGCGCGCATGCATTTCCATGGTAACAGGGAGCTCCACCAATCGGAGACGTCGCTTTTACACTTGTGGGTGGTGTCGTACTTCTCCATGACATCGCGAATAAAACTTTGTTTTTCTTAAAACAAGGTTGATATCATATGGACTTGTGGCTTCTACAGGAGCATATACCACCGTTTCACAATCTCCTACAGTAAGTAGCTCGTGGTGAGTCTACCTTGGATGGTTACGACATTATGGCTAATAATGAAAATCCTCGATTCAGAATATGAACGGGGTTTTCACTTCTGGGAGCTCCATAGGGACAAGGAATGGGCGGTTGCCAAGGAAAAGCCACGTGGTTGAGCTGTTGGCCGTGGTAGAGACTCATCTGAGACGTAGACTCGTATCGTATCGTAGACTCATCTGAGACGAGCGAGGTGTGTATTACAGTACAGCTCCCCCTTTTTAAATTTAAATATTGTTGGTCTCGCATGAAAGTCCAGGATTGAACGGCAGCCCCTTCCGTTGCTTTCCTTCTTGTCCGAGCCTGTTTTCTCCATATGAGCAGCAAAACACCACAAGGAAAAGAACCCACCGATCCAAGATATTCATAAAACAGCCATTCCCAGATCCTCATCTCACTCGATATCGAACCCCCGGCACGCTCAGACTTTCATCACATTGGTGAAACTGTGCTTGTGTCCATGTGCCGTACCTATGTCCGCTGCCTCGGCCTCTGAGTGTTCTCTGCCGTCAGGACATCAAAGGCCCGGTGGACATCCAAGGCCGACGGTTCGGGGGTCGTAGGTGAGGCCATGAATGGACAGGCAAGCTGCAGTTCACCGTAGAGCCACTTCAAAGCGTCTCTCGCTCTCTCTCTCCACCTGCTGCTGCCCAACCACAAGAGGTCTTATCAAAGTTGCAGCTGCTGTTTCTTTAACTTGTGTCCTACCTACGTCAAAAGGCTCAGAGTAAAATGAAAACACACTGTTTTTAGTTGTTTTATTTGGAGGAGGGGGGCACGGGTACACGCAGCGGAGAACAGATCGCGGGCGCCCCGATCCCGGGCGCCCCGATCCCGGGCCCCCGATCCCGATTGCTGGCGCACCAATGGGATGAGCTCCCCCCAATACCACTGCCCCACAGGCCCCAGTGGGGTGTAACTATGGACAGTGCAAGCATCTTATGATTGCACTGCCCTGGTTGATAGATTTCTATGAGTCTCATTAACTAATTGTACACTCGATCAAGTTTTATCGTGACGTGTACTTACACTCACTTCACATTTACAACAAAATGGTGGCATGGTGGCTCGGTGGTTAGCAGTGTTGCCTCACAGCAAGAAGGTTCTTGGTTTGAATCCGACCGGGGCCTTTCTGTGTGGAGTTTGCATGTTCTCCCCATGTTCACGTGGGTTTGCTCTGACAATTGCCAAAAGACAATGCATGTCAGGTTCCCCCTCCTGCCGATGCCCTTGACCAAGGCACTGATTGGCTCTACATCTGGAGTTGGTGGAATTGGCACCGTGCCGTGGCTGCCCGCTGCTCCTAAAGCGTTAAGATGGGTCTAATGCAGAGGACAAATTTCCCAGCGGGGATCAATAAAGTGATTTCTCGTCCTTCTTCTTCTTAAAATGTTCCAGCACATTTGTAGACCTAATGCCGATCATTGCCGGGAAAGGCGGACCCTGCCGCCACCAATGGAAACAGCATATGGAAGAACATAACACAAATACATTGAATGGCGGTTTATTATGAAGCGCCATCTAAGATATATATCAAATATAGGATTTTTTTTAACAAAACAATGTTATGGATTACAACTTCAAATCTGCACATCATTCATTTTTATTGAGAGGGCATCTCTGTTAGGCTCAGGCTATTTTCTCAGGAACAAAAGCAAAAATAATTAAGAATTTATGAACAAGGCCCAATATGAGCATTTTTTGGGGGGGGAATCCTGCACTGTGACAGTAGAAATTGAATCTGAATGAGAAGAAGCAATACGGTACCTGTTTTGAATACATGTCAAAATGTACTGTACCTAGGCTGACCTTTGTGTATTTGAGTATTGTATTGATTTTATTATCATTGATTTTATTATTATCTTAAAAGTACCAGTACCCCTTTACTGAGTCAACTTCCCTGTTATCTGTAAATAATGTACAGATCAATTTGAGTCGGTAGTATTTTTTTTACAACAAAGAAAGCAATCTCTAGTAATTGAGCGCGACAGAGTGATGTTCTGTTTTATATACGACAAATGCTCTGTGTACGTTTCACACAATCTGTCCATCATCCCATGCTCTTGGAGATACTTGGACTCTTGTGACTTAAAATTCTTTAAGCTCCCCTATGAAACCAGTCCTTACAAAACTCTTGAGTGCTTTTTGTCTGATGCAGGATGACAGATACCCAGCCACCCGTATAACATACAAGTGCAATGAGTAAAATTGCTAAAAGCAAAATGCGCTGTTTGAGGAATCTGAAATAAAAGTGAATCTCAGACTTTTCTCCATGCCACTCCACCATGTATTGTATGCGCGTGTAAGTGTGTGTGTGTGCATGTGTGCGTGTGTTAGCTTTTCGGATTTGTAGCTTCTCCGCTCTTATTGCAAGCCTTCTTAATGATCATGTTTTATACTTTTAGGCCAAACAGTTATGAGGTGGGAAAACATTCTTTCTTTTCTAATCTATAATTTTAGCAGTTTCTTTCGACTTTGCTCCTTCCTCCTTACCCATGAAACATTACTGTCTGAAAATCAGACGAGATGTCCTGAATGGTGCTGACATGACACATTGCTTTTTTTTCTGTGAAAAATCTGATGAATTACCTTTGCTTATATTAGAATGAACATAGATGTCCTCTACATGTTTGATTGCTATAGGCTTAAAGCAGCGGATGCCGGACAGTACGGTGGATCAGTGGTTTGTACTGATAACTCACAGCAAGAAGGCCTGGGGATCAAACCGAACCCGAATGGAGTCTTTCTGTGTGGAGTTTGCATCCGCTCCCTGATTGACGCCCTACTTTCCTCCTGGGAACCAGACCGTGACTGCGATCTGCTCCTAATACAACAAATTCTTGCTGTACGCAACAATGTAAGTGGCAATCCATAAAATCATCTGTGTTGGCTGGATGACACTACTATACTGTAAGTCCCAGAATTCCATTTGAAACTCTGACATTGTGTTTTTTCAACATCTGGGGTTACCCTTGTCATAAGACACACGTTTGAATGTTTGCCTTCTTCTGATTGGTTGGTTTGCTTTGTTTTTGTTTTTTTAGGCCACTTTAAGTGGTGAGGATGTTTTTTTCATCCAAGGGTGCATTCACAACTAAAACAGCATATAGAGCACATACATAAAGCGTCAGCTAACATGGGATGTTTTTAAACTAAATAATCTTATTTGCATTGAGAATTGTAAATAATGCACTTGCAAATAGTTGCAAAAACATAACTCATTTATTAAAAGCACTCAAATCAGTATCAATATTAGCAGCGCCCTGGAGAGCTGGAGCAGTGTCTCTTTGTGTTGCTTTAGCAGCTGCCGTTTAGTTTGCGGAGGAAGTTAATGTAAGTCTGTAGAGCAAGCTTCTTCTTTGGTCTCATTGGACACCTGATATCCTGTACGAAAAATAAGGAGTAGGTAAGTCAGCAATTACGTAGACAGATAAAATAAAACTTTGAATACGATTACAGTAAGATGGTTGGTAAGGTAGTGATAACATTATTAATAATAATATATGTCACTGACCTCTGTGTCAGTTGCTTTCTTTTCCAGAAGAAACAGAGCATTTTCCATTAGACCCTGAAGAATATCCCCGCCCTCTTCATTCAATCCTTCCGCATGGAGCAACACATGATAGAGCTTCTTAGAAAAGACGCCCTTACAGAGACACTGCAATAAGACAAATGTTAGATCCTGGTCAGGAGCTAAAATAAATCAAAATGGTTTGAACATTGAAGAGAAACAAAGAGGTGTCCAGAAATCTGAAATATTTATAAGACATTACTCACTGCATTTTCTTGCATTTCCTCTGATGGCACAGTGATATGTGCTGGCTGATGGAACAGAAAGAAGTTGTTGATGCCAAAGTTATTAAATTCAAAGTTAAATACTGTAAAAGTGATTAAAGATAGCGTCGTATTGGACAAGCTCAGTCTTGGGAGCAGCTTTAAGGTACATGCAGAGCGGCGTACCCATTGCCATGATGTATTTCCACATGTGGCACTTCCGTGTGATAGAGTAGGGAAATGATAATCAATATATTGCACCATACTTACAAGGCGGGAGTTGTTAAGATTGAGCTTTTTAAGGCCATCTATGAGCTGTTCCTTCACAATGTGGTTGTCGGCGTGGCAGAATGCCAACAGGACAACCAAGACGACCATGTGCTGCATCATATTCAAATGTTGTCTGTGGTTGTTACAGCTCTTCACAGGCTTGAATGTGTGAAGTGAAGACTGAAGCTGTTTTAAAGTGAGTGAAAAATGAGGAAGTTCTGATGTCACGACATACACCTACCTGGAAACCTAGTCGATCAGATTGTGATGGCCTGTGAAAGGGGTGAGGGGTGGATTCACCAACCTCACTAAGGTGAGAACATGTGCAAAATGAGGTTTATCACAGCATGTTTAATTCCACATAATTCCACAGCTGACCTGTGAGAAACAGAAAGAAAAATGAATACAAGGTCAAATCTCTGTATCTCCTCTGTCAGGAGATGGTGAGATGATGTGATGATATGAGAAGGCACCATTTGTATTTTTTTCTAGATTAGATCTCCAACACATCAAGAAGTGTATTTAAATGAGTAATTGAATCTGCCTGACCATAAGAAAGATTAACATTAATATTCAAATTAATGTTTTTTTAAATCAAATCATTATGCGTGATAAATTCATAAAAAGTAATAATTATCACTTGTCTCTACTCTGTCACCATATACAGTGGTCTATGTGTTTAGCTGAAGTGTGAGTAATTCAAAATCATATGAGGACATTTTAATTGAAGTAATAGAAGTGTAGTTGACTCCGATCAGCTAATTTCCAGTCAGGACCGAGCTCCTATTCCCGTCCCGTGGCTTCTAGGTTAGGTGACCAGATTAATTCACTACTGTGCGCTCTCATTGGATATATTGATTATCTACCACGTATGATGAACATATTCAATATTTATTTTCAAAGGTGCTGCTTCTGAATGCCATCTGTGAAGTCCCTTTGACACGAAAATTAAAATTAAAGGGATCGTTCGCCTATTTTGAAGAGGGGTTATTTGAGGTCAGTGTACTACCTGCAGTAGATTGTGGTCTGCACGCTCCGGGGATGGAGGGAGGCGAAATAACGGGGACAAAATACAACAAATAGTCCGAGCCTGAACTGTAGGTGCACTGGCCGCAGAAATGGCTTGTTATGATTAACAGTATTATATCAAGGGGTCAGTCGAACGTGGACAAAAGAGGGCGAGGTGATCACTACTTGAAGCTCAGAGACGCCGACAGACGGACACATAACAGGATAGTTAATTATTAATAGGAGTTAACAGGATACAACAAAAGTACAGCAAAGAAAAGAAAAGCCTCCCCTTTGTAACCGAGTGTCAACGAAAGCTACATCTCATGAGCCTCACGAAGCCACGTATCCGAGGCCAACGCACAACGCATTAAGATGGTGTGAGGAGCACAAAAACCTGGACCCCTTGAGCATTGGGGAAGATTTCCATTACTCATATCCATCTTTTCCAAGAGTTCTCCAAGATTTGAAAAGATGATTAAGAGAAAGCCAAAGGATGCCGTCAACCCACAAGCCACACAGTGTTAAACATGATGGCGGATGTGGAATGGAATGGGAAGCCATCTCATGGGAATCTTTGGGTCCCATAAATGTTCGGCATGGTCTATGAGGCCATTTGACCAGACCAGGTGCAAACACCACTGATGTTCCTATTTTCCTTGGAGGATAATGCCCCAATGAACGCCACTAAACAATTTCAAGAGTGGTGTCATGAACACCAGGATGCAGCCAACTGCCTCCCACGACCTCTCTCTGTCATCATCTGAACATCACTATGATGAAAGTGGAGTGTGAAATGGATTTCCACCTCCTCCATCCTCCTTCAAAGAATGTCATTACATCCCTATTCAGCACAATTTTTAAACATATGGTTATCTCCCTCATTGATGGAAAATTAGATCCCTTGCAGTTTGCTTATCGAGCTGGTTAAGGTGTGGAGGATGCAAAACTCTGCATCCTCCACAGAAGCACCTTGACTTGACCAAGATGCAGCCCCGTATTTTGATTGAGCGACCTGCTTCTTATTTTAAATGACCTGATCAGCTTTTGATGTTGCTTTATAGATTAAAAACATTTTAGCTGACAGAATGCCCTCAGGTCAGCATTATAATGTGCCCCTTAGGAGACCAAACCGTTACTCTTAAGTCCTTCATTCCTTCTGCTATCAGCCGAATAAATGCCGATAGTAGTCATTTTAAAATGATTGCTACATTCTTTTAAAACTCTGTTATATATATATATATATATATATGAACTATAACAAATGTTTTATTTTATTTACTGCTGCTCGTTTATCGACCCATGTATGTTGATCTATTGCCTTTGGCTATGCATACAGGTTGTACATTTTTTTGATTATTTGCGCCTCTTATCTCTGTTCTCCCACAGGGGGTCGACAATGTGCTATCGAATGTGCTATCATTAAAGAGAATTATGTAACTTTTGGTATTTGGCGGCCCTACAGTAGCTGAGTGCAATTGCACTTTTTCACCGCTGTCGTAAAACTCGCCCGGATTTTTTCTTCCCGGTCGAAGAATTTGTTTACCGGACAAATTCGAACCTTATCGGTCACGTTTCAATAATAGTCTATGTTACAAACGCAGATGTTACAAACGCAGATGTTACAGACGCGAGTCACAAGGTGAAACAAACCCCGTGGCTCAATGAAAGTGATGCTGAGGTGGGATCCCGGCCCCTGTGGGTGCCGGGCGCACCACCGGCATGTCTCGCCCGTGCCATCGGGGAGGTGGAGCGGCCACCCTTTTTTTTGTTTTTTTTTGTTTCTGAGTAAAATAAAGTACATGAATAAAAACATGTTCTCAACGTTCTCATGGTCTAGAGCCTTCTTCCTCTCCTCTCCTCTCCTCTCGTCCCATGATAAGTGAAATCTTGACTCCGCAGACTGTGCTTTGTTCTAGTGCACGGAGCAGACACTTTTGTAGCGTCCGTTGTCAGACTAAGTATTGATAACACGCTTAGTATTTTACAAATTAGTGTTTTTATTTGATGAACGTGGGCGCTGATACGTGAAAATGAACTAAATGGGCTTCATTTCTCTAGTAATGTAATCATCGGTGTATGAACCTCTGGGGGGGGCCATTATCCATATTACAAGTCAGCGTAGCATCAAAATAATTTTGAAGCTGTTATTTTAAGGTAAAAAAGTTACATAATGTTGCTTTAAAAGAAACCCGGTTATGACTTAAACCCCACATGGATGTGCAGCTTGAGGTTTCTACACTTTGTCATAGTGAATTTTCCCTCATTTACCTTTGTCTTGACACCATCGGTGCACTGGAGACAGATGAGTGTGCAGGTGTCAACGAGATGGGTATTGCGGGGAACATTGTATTTTCTATGACAGCGGAATCTTTTACTCGGAAAGTAATGACGTCAGGTCTGTAGATAGGATATTGGAGGCTTAGATGGTCACCACATTTTGGCAATATCGTTCCATTCACAACCAGGCTAATATATTTGCGATTTAATGTGACAGGACAGGTCTACGGGGACATACTGTATGGGATCGTGTCTGTGACCTGGAAGATTTGAGAAGTCTCTCTGCTAAACATTCATACGGAAATCATTGAGATCGTGTGATGATATGAAACACACTTTTGCATTTCCCATTTTAACTTCTCGCCCTGAACCCATCACATTCTCAAATCTATAACTTGCGAGTTCAGAGAGTAAAGCTGAACTTTAATTCAAAATATAAGTTAATATAATAATAATAATATATATTTTTTTAATGTATGGCTTTATTTAAGTTTTAGAAGTGAACATCTCCTTAATATTCTGACCTCTATTCAATGAGATTCCCATACACTTCACACTTTGCTTCTTTTTTTTCATGAGTCACTGGACTGAATCACTCCTCAGTCACTCCAAAGCTCAGTTAAAATTGACATAATCACTTGTAAATGGACCATTGACACACATATAGCCGCGATCTGCAATTTGCAATTATGGTTGTATGGACCTAAAAAATGTTAAGTAATAATAAATAATACAGCCACACAGTATATTGATTCTGGTAGCACAAAATAGAAATCCGCATATGGGTTTAGGGTTGGGGGGTCGGGGGGGTCACCACACATTCACAAACCACGGGGATATTATTATTATTATTATTATTATTATTATTATTATTATTATTATAGTACAAATACATTGATGCAAAATTACTGTAGTGAGTGTAGTGGGGGGCACCACAAAGGAATTATGCTTAGGGCACCCAAATGGCCAGTAGCGGCCCTGTGTACAGACTTTCTGTAAATCTGTGTCTTTAAAACCACGTGCAAAGGGACATATTGCCTTTGAACATCAAATAAGTTCAGTTTGAGGTCATGGAGGAGGAGATGAGATAGCTCCTTCAATTCTCATCACAAAGCTCAACTAATAAATTACACCTGTACTCATACACCAAACAATTGCAAAGTATGCATTAGTGATTTGGAGTATCGCATGCAATAAATATAAAGTGAGACTTCACATAAAAGATATCACGAGCACTACTATTAACAAACTAATCTGGGAGGCTAACTTTTGCTAGGTAATGGGAACCTTTCACACTCTGACAGAAATGTGAGCATCTTTGGTTCCACCTAGTGTTTCAATGGTGAGCAACTTTTAGATGCAAAAATTCAGACCCAATGCAGGTTGACACTATTTTTCCCCACTGGCAAACTCTATTTTGTCTCTTGATCATTAATAAATATCGGTCTCATTTTTGTTGGGTTTCGCCATAGTGTCCTTTGAGTTCATCTAATCAGTGCTGTATCTTGCTGCTTCAACTGTTTAATATATTCTATTTCACACCACTCTTTTCTGAGGCTCTTAACCTGTAATACATGTGCCATGTTGTTCTATCTTCCAGTATGCATTAGGTCAAATTCCTCCTCTACATCAAGTGTCTTCGCAGCTGGCAGCTGAAGAGCCTTGTGAGGTCTGTGGACAAAGGCTGCCACGTCTTCGTCTTCGTCTTCCTCAAAGTCATCAGGATACTCTCGTTGCTGCCAGACATCCTCGCCCGCTGCAAACAGAGCCCGCAAAACTGTTAATGCCAGCATTTCAGAGGAAAATTATTTTAATAGCAGTACGAATATGATAGGAGGGAAAAGGCAGCTTTTTCTTCTGCACAGATATTCACAGATACCACAGCGTATATTGTTATTATTATTATTATTACTGTTGTTGTTATTAGTATTATTGTCAATGTGTATGCATATTAGGCAAAGTTAGTCTCTCTGTAGACATGCGTAGTTGACTAATTACAGATTCTCACATGCGAGTCTCATCCTATGAGATCAAATGCTTTAGTGATATGAATTAAATTAAATACACAGACAACCAAACTATGTTTTTGGAACATAAAGATGTAGTTGGGTAAACATTTTAAAGATGGCAAAATGAGGTGAATTTAGTTGTCAGCTGTGCTGCATTTCTAACGAGCACTGATGTATAGATATATCAGTGCTCAATATCAGACATATAGAGCACTGATATGAATATTTTTCAACAGTTTAGTTTTAATACACTCAAACAGCATCAAATTAAAAAAGTAAAGCATAAAAACTACCTGACTACTAAAACGTCAAGAGGTCCATTCTGATCTCTGAAATGGACACCACCACCAAACATGATGAATTCGAGTGTTTTGTCTCATCTCTCGCTATATGCCTGCCTTACCATCATTCTCAGTGGAATCGTCACCCACTGGACATTCTCCAGAAGTGGAATAATTCTTCTTGGTGTTCTCCTCGATAGATGACAGACTCTCATCGTCATCAAAATCATCGGAGTAGTCACTTTCTGCATCCTCCTCCTCTTTATGCCCGGAACATCCCTCCATACTGTGCTCCTGGCCTTCTTCTGAGTTCGACTGCTTAGAGGGATGCGGCTTGTTTGTTGTTCCGAGGTCCAGACAATACTCACACTTGTGGAAGTAATCAAGTTCTGTCCCCATGTCAAGTATACAGGCGGTGTTGGGCCTGTCCTCTGGCCTTTGGGAGAGCATTCTTTCAATCAAAGAGGAAATGTCCTTTGAATATACGTCAGGCACGGGATTGTACTTTCCCTCGATGATCTTGTAGAATAGACTCATGAGGTTTGTGGCCGCAAACGGTGGTTGGAGGGAGCAGATTTCATAGAGCAGGCAACCAAGAGCCCAAATATCCGACTTTGAGCTGTACGGGACGTCCTGGCAAAGCTCTGGACTGAGGTAGCTCGGAGTCCCAACACATGTGTGAGCCATGTCCACCGTGTTGGTCATCACTCTGGATATTCCAAAGTCACCCAACCTCACAACACCTTGTTTTGTTAGAAGCACATTTGATGTTTTAATGTCCCTGTGAAGTATATTTGCCGTGTGTATGTAATCCAATGCCCTGGTGACCTGTACAAACCACTCCATGACAGTGCTTTGCGCAAAGTATTCGTTCGGCTTTCTCTCTTTTACTTGGTCATCCAGTGTCCCACCGTCGCAGTAGTCCATTACGATGTATATACACCCATCGGCAGAGTTTACAAAAGCTTCGGTGCACTTTACTATGTGGGGGTGGTCGAGGCGTCTTATAATTTCAGCCTCTTGAAGGATGGCCCTTTGGGTTCTTGTTTTCTTGTACTCATCAACCTTTATTCTCTTCACTGCATTCCTCTCGTTGGTTTCCACATGCCTCATCAGGAATACGTCCCCTGCACCCCCCCTTCCCAAACACAAGACCTTCTCGTAGCGCTCCATACTTCACACTTTACGTTGTAAGCGCGTCCACGATTGCGATCGTGTTTACGTTCGTTCCCATGGTAACCGCCGGGCTCCGCCCCCTTGAGCGCACTATTGCTCGAGGCCAAATCTCCGAGACGTCTGCGCTTCACAAATAGATATGCTGCGTTCCATTGACGTAGGAAATCGGGAAAATCCGCCGCCCGCTTGGAAAAGTGCAAAGGAGCGGCCGTTTAAGGCGGAATTTCGGGGCATATTGCGAGTTTGCCGAGATCTCAACGTACCTGACGTCACAGCGGCACACACCGCTAACGGGAGACACAATTCCCTTCGCGTGGGGTTTTAATTGAAAACGCGTCTGACTTCGGTCTAAACTACTCCTTGGAACGCAGCATGTAGTTTCACTTTTGATTTTACCGGGCGTCTCCGCAAATGAAGGAAAAAAACATCATAACTTTGATGTATTGAATGTTTTAAACGCAGTAATAAATTAAAAGAATAATGTTATGAAAATAAATAATGCTTAAAAACATAAATCTTTTGCAATACTGTTGTACAATATTGTTGCGATAACAATTTTGTTTACGGCCCTGGCACACACCATATATGTAGTTTTTAATATATGAAAACTTTTTCAGAATGTAAATTGTTAAATGCAGAGGTTTAAATCTCTTCTAAAAAAATATAAAAATATTGCTATTTTTAATTACTTTTTTTGGTTTATTGCCTGTTGCTTTGGTGTGTGCTGCTGCAAACACCGCAATTTTCATCCGGGAATAAATAAAGTATCGATCTATCTATTTATCTGTACTCACGTGCATGTGTGCTATGCTATGCTAGCTAATGTGGTTCAAATGTGCTGTGTTCTATTGGTGATGCCTGGCTGGGGAGAGCGCTTCGTGTTGATGAGGTCAGAGGAGGGCGACGGCGTTTAATGGCTGGAGAAGACGAGACTGCGTGTGTGCAGCTCCACGAAGGAGGGAGTACCCGTCTCTGCAGTAGTTGTCGTAACAACAATGTAATTAATTTGCCCCATACACTTGGACGACATACTTTTCTTCCGTTGGAGCTGCGCACACGGCTTCCGTTTATTTCACCTTCCCGTCTCTACGCTAACGCCGGCGCTTTCAAGTGACGTCATCAGAACGAGCCCCGTCGCCCCATCAGAGCCAGGCATTACCAATAGATCACAGCGGAGTTGAGCGGCTACGCTAGCTCTGTTTCGTTCGATGACATTTGGGAACACGTTCTTGGATAATGCCACCGAAGGGGAAAGGGGGCGGTAAGGGTGGTAAAGGTAGGTTCCCGGTCTGCCTAACGTTTGCGTTCAGCGCTAAGATGATCATTGCACGGATTAGCATTAGCATTAGCATTGAAACAGTGTTGGTCTTCGATTCCAACTTCCACAGGAGCGGCTGCCTCTGCGAGTGGAGATGCGGATAAAAAAGAAAAAGCGCAGAAGGGCGGCACTGCAGTGAAGGTAACGGAGCCGAGGGCAATATTCTGGGTTTGTTTCTAACGATGACATTTAGTTGAAAACTTCAACTAAAACCGTCCTGGTTCACTATCCATTGGTTGAGTGATCATTCAAAAAACACAAACAATAGTCTGTATGAGTATCATATGCGCACATATGAGTGTGAAACTGTGAAAAAGACTATATATATATATATATATCAATGTATGTGATACAATATCAGAGCTGCAACGATTAGTCGATTCATCGATTGGTCGCCAACTATAAAATTAATCACCAACTATTTTGATCATCGATTGATCGTTTTGAGTCATTTTCTAAGAAGACATTTTCCAAATTCTCTGATTCCAGTTTCTTAAATGTGAATATCTTCTGGTTTCTTGAGTCCTGTGTGACAGTAAAACTGAATATCTTTTGGCTGCGGACAAAACAAGACGACGGGAGACAGTGATCGACATTTTCAGACGTTTTATGGACAAAACAACTGATCGATTTATCGAGAAAATAACGGACAGATTAATCGATAATGAAAGTAATCATTAGTTGCAGCTCTATACAATATATACGTGGCGGTTTACTTCGTTATCCTGCCTTTTTTCAACGTATTTAATTAATTTACAGCCTTTTCACCTCTGTTGCCATTGCTGAAGGAGACAGAGGACCTCTTCGCAACATTTCATATGGTGACATAAGTTTAGTATTTTTTTTTTAGCGACAGGGAGAAATCATTAGAATTTTAAGTTTTATGACACTGAAACCGAGAATTCAATACCATGTGAAATGCTTTTCCCAAAAATAACCAAGCATCGCCTCAAACAAAACACTGTTTTCCTAACTCACAATTGTACTCTGGGTTGGACTGACCTGTTGCCTTGCAGGTGGGTCATGGGGACAGAACTGTAGCTTTCGATTATATTTGTGTACATTTTAAGCCAAATACTTGCTTTAAAAAAAACTCATGGCTTGTGCATATTTCCCTAGGTGCGGCATATCCTATGTGAAAAACATGGTAAATGTATGGAAGCCATGGAAAAACTGAAGGCCGGAGTTCGTTTCAGTGAAGTGGCATCGCAGTACAGTGAAGACAAAGCCAGACAAGGAGTAAGGGCTTCGAAATTCCATCCTTCGAGAATTTCCTTTCATTTATTCATGCTGTGACCTCGTTGTTTCACATGATTAAGGCTCCAGAGAGCATGTAAAGGTTGTATCTGCAACATTTGCTATTTGTTACTAAGTCCCAACCATTATTTCAGCATAAATTTAAGATCTCAGCAGCTATTTAAGTAAATATATAGTGTTTGACATCTACAAACAGCTTCTTTGAATACTATAGTCTTTAACTGTGTGCACTGTTCAGAACTCTTTAGATATGTCCTCTAGAATGGTTATCTGACAAGTGAATCATAATCCTGTATTTTGTATGCAGCAACAAACATTCATACATATTGGGAGTATTATTATTTGTGTCGTACCAGGGGGATCTCGGCTGGATGACCCGAGGATCGATGGTTGGGCCCTTTCAGGATGCAGCGTTTGCCTTAGCTGTCAGTTCAATGGATAAACCCATCTACACGGACCCTCCAGTAAAGACAAAGTTTGGCTACCACATAATTATGGTAGAAGGCAAGAAGTAAACAATGGATTTGCCTGAGGTAAAACATTCTGACTTGAGTTTGTGGAAATAACCATCATGAGCGCCTCGATGAATTTGCCTCACTTCATTGTTTACTATGCATACTGTGTAGTGTTCCTATTTTTCATAAACAGCTGATTAAACATCAGAATTGAACAACAAAGTTCTGGAATTCTGAAGTTTTGTGTGGTGGTGTTTTTTTACACCGGTGATGCGAATGAATGATTTCATGCATATAAAAATAGATTATATATATTTCCAAATTCCTAAATACATAACATTTCTTGTTTTTATTCTTTAGAACGTCCAACTCCATTAAAAACAAATTTTCAAATTTTTCATTTTCAATTCTTCAATTTACACCAGTTTTTCTTTTCTTTTTTTCTTCTTTTTTGCGACATCCAGGAAGCTAGGCGGCAGCAGCTGCGTTGCCTTGACAACACAGCAGGCGGATCTGGCCTCGAGAAGGACCATAGTAAAGTTAGTTTCATATTGGAGGTCGACTAGTCAAAATCCAATAACTTTTGATCCGTGCAACATTTCAGTACCAAGTTACCTCGTGCGTTAATAAGTGGAATACATTTCGATTATCCCCTCTGGGCTGTGTTGCAAAATAACATCAGAATCAAAACGAAACAAAAAAAGATTAGTGCTGATCGTCTAATAATGCGAGTTAGTGTGAGGAATCTGTCTTTCTGTCTGTATGTCCTTTGATTATCTTGACAACCGTTCATCCGATCTACTTCCCACTTGGCGGGTGTATTGCTGGGGACCCAAGGACGCGCAGTGTCCAATTTGGTGCAATTCGGACACGGGTAATATGAATAAACGTTGAATAAACAGTGAACAGCGGGAGGCGGCACTTGCCTCACTACTTTAAGTTGCCCAACCGGCGCTGT